>AYEL01087763.1:0-14690 GCA_000484575.1 Olivierus martensii
ATAAAAAAGTATGATAATATGCTATTTTTATTTTTTAGAGAGTTTGGCAATTCAAGTCCTGAACTAAGTTTTATTAACAAAACTATCATGATAAGTTTTTTTCTTGGATCTTTTATTGGGCTAACAGTTTCATCAAGAAGTGCTGTTGAAAATGTCATTAGAAAATACCAATCATCAGCTTTTGCAAATCCACATCTAGCAAAAGTATGAACTATATTATTAAAAATATTGAATTTTTAAAATGCAGATGTACCTTGGCTTATGACCACTCATATTTACAATGGCAATATTATTAATAAATTCTGTGATTAGTCAATACAATTGACAGTTTGAATTACTAACCAATGGCTTGATATACAAAAAGCATTTTTTTTTTTATGTCTGATTCTTGTATTTTTGTGTTTGTTAAATTTATTTTAATAAAGTGAAGTATTATAATAAATATTGGTAGTGGGCAATTCATTAATTTTAATCAATCCTAACTTACAACTGTTTTGATTTATGACAAAAATGGGGTTTGGTTTAAGTTATAAGTCAAGGACTACCTGAACTTCAGAAATTTCTCAGATTTATTTATTTATATAGATAAATACATAGAAAATATGGTACTTAAAAATATATATTTTAAGTACCGTATTTCTAATTATTTAATAAAAAATGAATTATATCTTATCATAGTATGTACTATTATAATTTATATTCAATAAAAATTCATTCAATATAACGTAATCATAAAATATTGTAAACATCGACAGTATATCATGGAATAATTAATTTGTTTTTATTAGTTAAAATCAAAAATTTCAACGATTTGATTTTAATAATTGAAATTTTAGTGATTTATGTAATATTTGTTTATATATATTTTTAGAGACATTTACAAGATAATATTACTTTAATCTTAATTAAAAATGCATTTAAATGGGCATGGAGAATATCGTTGTTTTCTGGAACGTATTCGTAAGTTTTTCATTTTTATTTAATTTTTTAATTTAATAATATAGATTATTTAATTTATATGGTTGTAGTTTTGAATTTTTTAATTATGTGTTTATCTTTACATTGTTTTTTTAATCTGCTTTCTATAGATTTTTAGTAATTTTGTTGAATATTATTCTTTTTCTCTCACAACATTTTAAGTGATATTTTGTTTTAAAGAACTTCTTGAGCTTATTTCAAAAATATACATATTTTACATAGCTTTTACATAAAATCAATATACTATTAACTTCTTGCATGCTATCAATTATTAAAATTAAACCAAGTAAATATTTCAAAACCTTATAATTATCATATCTCAATTTTCATTGAAATCTTTTGAAATTTTTAGTTTACTATATTTTTAATTCTCTTTCTAACAATGTAAGTATTCTTTTAATTTTATTTTTTTCAGAAGTTTTTGTTCTGTTTATGAGATGATAGAAAACCCAATTTTTTTGTGAAGATTTAGCTATCCAATGAAATTGTTGCTATCTTTGGATAGTGGTTAGTCTTTTTATTAAAACAAGCCATAAGTAAAGAAAATTATACCATATTTTTAATAAAAATCAATTAAAAACCTATTAATATGTAACTTTTCATTTATGAATATTAAGATATGTCATGTAATTATTTCAAAATTTACACAAATTTATTAAAACATTGCCATTATTATTATTAATTTATGCTTATTGATATGTTTTTCTTTAATTTTGTCAGCCATATGGCTGCATGATAAAGCTGTGGCTTATCACCCTGGAAGATCCAGGTCCCACACCTCCAGTTTTTCAGAAAGAGTCTGAGCCTGGCCTATTGAACCCATTCTTCACTCTTCCAGTTGGGTCTGGTCCAAGGCCACATTTGTAGAGCCCATCACAGGCTGGCCAACATGTGATAGGCTCTACAAATGTGGCCTTGGACCAGATAAAGTATGTCCTTGTGTGATATGGTGGCTTAACTACACTAATCTAGCCTAACCCCTTCCTTAATTTCAATAATTTAAAAAATTTTTGAATTTATAACAAAAAAACTTAAAAAAAGTCTCTCATACATAAGCAGCTATAATAGTCTTTATTTTCTTTTTATTGGACACCCTGATGGTTTGGATGGATTCTGTCTCCAGTCCCCATACCATACTTCCCAGAGTATAGTAGGCTTGGCAAGAAAAGTGCAGGAAAGGAGTGGCAGCAATAAAACAAAAGTGTCATGCCTCTTTTAATGGCAGATCTTTGTTTATATTAGTATTTTCTCATTTCTTGGTAATTTTTCGAAAACTCAACTGTTTCCGAGTAATTAACTAATTTCTTGCTGTGACGGAATACGAATTACCTGGGTTAGATGAAAGGCAGTTTTTAAGTTTTATTAAAGAAATTGTTCAAAATGCCCACCATTTTGGTCCAGACATGCCTGTAATCTTTGTCCAAAGTCTGTGTGGACCCTTTTCAATTCTTGGACTGTTAGCTGTCGAAAGATGCTTCTTATTCTTTCCATCATGTTTTCTCGGGTGGTAGGCCGTTCAAAGTATGCCAGCTCCTGTACCCTTCCCCAAAGGTAAAAGTCCAAACATGATAAATCGGGTGATCTAGCAGGATAAGATACAGGTCCAGACCTACTGATCCATTTATTTGGAAACATTCTACTAAGCTGTTGCCTTGCACGTACTCTGAAATGAGGTGGTGCACCATCTAACTGAAGACACATTCGAGCTCTCACTGCCAAAGGAATGTCCTTCACCAAAGTTGGAAAATCTTCAGTAAGAAAACAAACAAACTTCTCAGTGGTAAGTGATCCCTCAAAAAGAATGGTCCTATTACGCAAACACCAATAATTCCCGCCCAAACATTAATGCTCCAGCGGTGTTGGTGATCCACAGTGCGCATCCAGTGTGGATTCACTTCGTTCCAGTAATGGAAGTTGTGCCTGTTGACGTTTCCATCACTCTTAAACTTTGCTTCATCTGTCCACAATACAAACTGAAAGAAATTACGGTCTTCCTGTAGCTGATTTTGCGGAATCGCATCCTCAAGTCAAAGTCATGCTCAGAAAGTTCTTGGAGAAGCGAGATATGGTATGGATGGAACTTCTGTTTCTGAAGTATGCGAGATACCATCGATTGGCTGACACCTCTATCACGGGCAATTGACTGGGTGGAGACATGTGGATTTGCTGCAACAGCAGCCAGTATATCAACTGTTACATCATCTACTTCAACTGTGTGCAGTCTTTGCTGTGCCATAATGCTTCCAGTGGTTTTTTATTTGGATCTCCAAACGTATGAAAACTCCTCTTTGAAAATGTCACCGGTTGGGGAAGCGCCGAGCGTACAAGTTAGCTGCTCGCGTAGCATTATGACGACACTCACTGTAAATCACTAGCATATTAAAGGCTTCTTCTTTGGAGTAGAACATTATTCAAATGCTTCTGCTGGACTGATACTGGCTGTTGATAGGGAATGCATTTGTACAGTTACCAATGCACTAAAGACACCTACTGGTATTGCAAGCAGAACAAGCCACCTAACGGAAATTCTAATAGGTTAAAATGATGGAAAACATTTATCGAAACATTATGCAAATCATTAATTCATTAACTTCTGAGTGGTTTTAGCCATTGATGGCTTGTTCCGTCACAGCGAGAAATTGGTTAATTACTCGGAAATGGTTGAGTTTACGAAAAATTACCAAGAGACAAAAGATGTTCAATTTGCCAAGTACTAGCTATACGGCATCTCAAAAGTGCCCCTTCCCCGTTGAAAAAAATGCATGTTTGTCTGTATCCTGAAAACCAAGGTCATCTAAGGTCACCAAAAAATACGCCCCTCTGGGGTCTAAACTTTGACCAAGTATCGTCTTCCAATCTCTAACCATTTACGAGAAAACCGCGCTGATCATTTTATTTGACTCACCCTGTATATTGATAAATTAATTATATAGAAAAAATATTTAATCAAACAGAACTGGGCTAAATGCCCCTTATATCACAAATATTTAAAGTTTCAAAAATGAATCATTGTTAAAATGGTAACTACACAATTGAATTAATAAGTATTGAAACATGCAATGTAAGCATGAATTGATGTGAATTGATACTAACTTTGTTATCAAGCAGTGTGCAATATTTCATCCCAAATTTTACAGTTGGAATGTTTGTATCTTGACTTTCTTAAGAGCTTTCTATTTTCACTTCTTTAAATCATAAGGTTCCATAGAACACTATTTAAAAAATTACTTTATATCAATTCTTCCCAATATTTTTAATTAATACACCTATCCCTTTTTTACATGATATGTTGATTTTGTAAAAATACTATGTAAATGAAAATCATGTAAATCAAGACTATAACATTTGCATAAAAAATGGGTATTTCTATATGATGTTTGTCTTGACTTACACAATTTTCATTTCCACAATATTTTTATTGAATTAGTCTGCTGTGTAAATTGGGTGGGCAAAAGCCAGCCCACAAAGGCATCTTTTATGACCTGCCACATAAATTAGAACACATTACACTTTCAAGCCCACATGTGTAAAATTCTAGTAGAAAAGAAAAAATAAAATAATGGATACTATGTACAGAATACATGTACACTAACGAGATTACTCTAAATTTTGATGAGGTAATTAACCATTACATAGTAAATTTCACCATTCATATTAAGTTATAAATTTGTTTTTACAAAATTAATTATGTAGATACTTAATATTTAGTAACATTCTGATGTAATAGGTTGTTAGCAATCAATCAGTGTAATAAAATGCTAATATTTTTAAAGAAAATTGTTTGAATTTATTAATTCATAGGACAAATTATTTTCTAATGTTTCTAATGAAACAACATGCTATAAAAAATTTGAAAAATTAACTTTATTTCAATTGAAACAACATAAACACAATAATCTAGAACAGGGATGAGCAAAAGGCGGCCTGCAGGTCGGATCCAGCCCACCACATAAACTAGAACAAATTACAGTTTCAAGGCCAACATTTGTAAAATTCTACTCAAAAAGAAAAAATAAAATAATGGATATTCTGTAGTGTAAAATAATAAATGCTCTCGCTAGTGTACAAGTACACTACTGAGCTACTCCAAATTTTGATGATATAATTAACCATGAACATAGTAAATTTCACCATTCAAATTAAATTGTAAATTTGTTTTTACCAAAATTAATTACATAGGTACCTAATATTTTGTAACATTCTGATGTAATAGGTTGTTAGCAAGCAATCAGTTTGATAAAATAGGCCTACTTATGTTTTTAAAGAAAATTATCTGAATTTATTAATTTGTAGAATGAATTATTATCTAATGTTTCTAATGGAAAAAATAGTTTCTACGGATGCTTTTGAACTCTTTTGCATACAAACAGAAATTAAAAAATAATGCAAGGAAAGTATATTTTAAAAATAATAAATAAGAAATATAACATACGAAGAATATTTTTTTAAACAATATTGATACACGAATATATTCTTTGTGTAAGTATCACAAAATAGCTTGTTAGCGAGACTGACAAGAACGTGTGCAGATAAATTAGCACAACCATTATTCTTGTGCCATATGATGGTGAGAAGAATATGTTTGTGCAAGAATCAATCTTGCTTGAACGTGAGTAGTGAAGTATCACAAAAGTGGCTACATACGATAGCAAGATTGACAAGAACTTATGCGGATAAATTGGCGCAACCATTATTTTTTTCCCGTGTAATGGTGACAGGAATATGTTTGTGCAAGAATCAATCTTGCTTGAACATGAGTAGTCATTTTATGTCAAAGTAATTTTTATTAATTATTAATGATTACCTAATGCTATCATTAATAATTTCATTACATTAATTAATAATTACATAATTTTGGTACCATAAGGTTAAATTCATCTTAGGTAATTTTAAATTTTTATATGGCCTGCTTCATCCTGAAGATTGTTTATCTTCCCATGGCAGAAAATAATTGCCCAACTCTAGTGTAAATGGAGGGCTAGATATAATTCCTTTTAATGTATTGGAAGACTATGAAGCATTTTAATAAACATTACTTTCTATTTTTAATATTTACTATTTTAGAAATAAAAAAATGTTTTATTTATCAATTATGGTGTCGTAAGGTTAAACTCGCTCTTAGGTACTGTCCATCCAGCTTAGTTGCGACCATCAACGCAAATACAATAATTGAACAAGTCCAGTGACAAAATAGGGATGACAACTTTGCACATGGATGTTTTCAAATGCAAATAAGGTTAAACTCGCTCTTAGGTACGACCAGGGGGGAGCACCTGTTAGAGTTTCTGATGGGTACTAACCTGTTTATTTTAAATAGGGGTAATGAACCGACCTTTGTACGACCATCAACCAGCTTAGTTGCGACCATCAACGCAAATACGATAATTGAACAAGTCCAGTGACAAAATAGGGATGACAGCTTTGCACATGGATGTTTTCAAACGCAACTAGCTGAAGTTGAATGGAAGATATTGTAATGTCAAATGCTAAAAGATTAGTTTCGACATAGGAAATAGTATATTTAACAGAACTGTATATAATATTAATTCAATATTCCCACCCGTCATTATACCGACTGCGATTCTCCTTTCGCGTTTGGACTTCCCACCCGTTATTATACCGACTGCGACTCTCCCTTTCGCGTTTGGACTCTACCTTAGCTAAGCGTGGCTATCGTGAACGGACAATAATTTGATTGATATTTATTTGCTACTAAATTCTTAATTCAATATTCCCACCCGTCATTATACCGACTGCTACTCTCCCTTTCGCGTTTGGACTCATCCACCCTTATCTAGGCGCGGTTTCATGGACGGACAATACATTTTAATTTTTATACAGCCCACTTCATCCTGAAGATTGTTTATCCGATCCTCGGCAGAAAATAATTGCCCACCCCTGATCTAGAATATAAAGAAAGAAGAAAGAATTTTCAAAAAAATATTTAACTCAAGTTAAATAAATTTTTGTATAAACCATTTTAAAATTAAAAAATTTTGATAAAAAAATGTTTAGGAACTATCATCAGATACTCATTATGGTCCTTTTTGAAAATTGTAAACACAACTACAATAAACTGGATAGAATCTGCAAAATTGCAATTGTAAAATTCTATTGTTTTCTCTCCATAGGCAGCAAATGCTGTCAATTGCATGTAACAGGTTAAGAAATTAGAATATTTGTTGCAATTTAGAAGCAGAAGATATTTGGTTGAAGATTCAAGAAAATAAAGTAATAATGCCAATCAAATAGTAATTTCTAAATTGTAACAAATATCCTAATTTCTTACTATTATATTTATTTTTTACATATTAGCTGCTTTTGATTAAATATTCATATACAAACAAACATAATTTAAACAAATATTTGAAAATATTCAAAATACATATTTATCTCCCTTCTTTCTGTGCGCTGTTCATTGGATGTTATGATGCTTATAAATACATTGTATTTCAACTTGGACTATACATTCTATTAAAAAACTTTCATTTCTATTAGATCATATTATAAATGATGTAATAAAATTGTGATAAGTAATCATTTTAATAATAATGAAAATATATAAATTTATTGGGAAATTTTTCCAAATAAATTTATAAAGAATGGCTAATTATAATAAAAGGAAATATAATCAATTACATTTATATTGAAAATTATTGTAAATAATTAGATAATTAAATTTTTTCCTATTTCAAGGCTGTATTGATAACTTGAAAATCTAAAACAGAAAGACATAATCTTAAAAGAAATATAAATATTACAATTATATTTTCCTATATATAAAAAGCAATTATTTAAATGATCATCAAGTGTAATTACTAATACTTGCTGATCTGGTAAGTCTAACCTCCATAAGATAACATTGCATTCTTCTTATACAGTGGATGATTGGTTAATGAACATAATCTGTTCTAAGACAATGTTCGTTATCCAAACTGTTTGTTAACCAATCATCAATTTATCATAGGTTTTTATGGGAATTTGATTAATTTGTTCTGGAGACCCAAAAAAATAAATTAAAAAATTATATAATTTCTTATTACGTTTGTTTATATGTAATAACAATAATATACACATACATAGTCTTGCATTTTCATCTGTTATGTATATTTTCCGTTAAAGAATCTGCTCAATGTCAATTGCTTTTCTCTCTTTTTCAGGATTTTTCAGAAGTGATTAATAGCATTGTCGTTGTAGAGATCTCCAAGCCTATTGACCTCAACCTGGTATGGGTGCCATTCTAAAACCAAAATATTGTAAAATCTCTCTCTTACCTTCTTTAATAAATCTTTGATTTATTTTAAGTTGCCTCTGAGTTCATTTTAATTGGGAGAAACTACTGCTCTCCTATCCTTACCCATAAGTCCACCAATGCACAAGGTCTAAGCCTGTCATTCTGTTAGGTTAGTTAAGCCACCATATCTTTGTGAGATATTTTTATCTGGTGGCAGCCACTTATAGTGCTCATCACAGGCTGGCCAATATCCATGATGGAGTCAACCAGATGGTTGAAAGATGAAGTTCAGCAGGCCAGGCCTGGACCCCACCTGAAAAAATTGGAGGAGTAGGACCTGGATCCTCTAGGATAGTAAGCCACAGCTTTATCATGCGGCCATCCGGCCGACCTGTCATTTTGTCAGTCCGCAGATCCCACAGTTTGTTCTGTGAAGTGTTCATTATCTGAACATAAAATCTTTCGCAAAAGTGTTCTTTATCCGATTTGTTCGTTATCCAAACAGTTTGTTAACCGATCACCTATTGTATAACAAAATACTATACAAGAGGCTGAAATCCATAGAATAATATTGGCATTCATTCTATATATTAAAAAAAATGCTGCATATAACTGCTGTCATTCACACTTCTTGATGGAAATTTAAAAGATTTATTGAAATTCAAATGAAAATTAAATTCAAATATTTTGTCCTTTAAATCTGAAAGCTGTTAAAAAGGGGTCCATTAAGCAGATATTACTGTAATTTGTTAGTCACTTTTGCATGCTCCACTATTGCTTTAGATTCCTGATTTTCATTTTACCCCCTACATCTTTTATTTTTTGTGATAGAACAGCATAACCAAAAGTAGCTCTTGATATCAGAATTTGATGACTTTATAGTCTAAATAAAAGTATCAACAAACAAATACAGTAAGATAATAATCACTTATTACAGATTTAACAAATTTTCTTATATTAACATCTTATTAATATTTAAAAATATATCTAATAAATCATTATTTACAGGACAATTGTCTTATCATCTGCTGTATATAATAATAAGGCAAGTATTTGGGAACATATAGCTGCTGGAGGTAATAAAATTTATAATAATTTTTAATTTGTTTTTAATAAAATATAATAACAATATTGAAATTTTCAAAACTCAATCTGCATCAGTTGCTTTCTGTAATAATATAATTTGTTATACAAAGTATAAATATGTATATCATTATTTGTTAAACATAAATACAGGTAGGCCTCGATTAGTGCAAATAATGGGTTCCATGAATTTCTCGCACTATTCGAAGTATTAACTATATGTAAAATATGGTAACTGTACTTTGTGATTCCGGCCATTAGCCAACCTCACGATGAAAAACTATAATACTGACTGTACAAGAAATCGGCTATAAGCCAACCTCATGATGAATAACCATAATACTAACTGTTTAAGAAATATTTATTTTCATCAATGAATAACCACAATACTAACTGTTTAAAAAATATTTATTTTCATATTTTACCACTGTTATCATCTAAATTAATAACTTACCAGGAATTGCGTCTCATACCAATCATTGTTCATCATCTAAATTAATAACCTACCAGGAATTGCATCTCATACCATCATCAAACCAACTGCCAAATCGTCACAGGAATTGCGTCTCATATCATCATCAAACCAACCGCCAAATCAAAAGGAATTATGTCTCATAGCCATCAAAAAACCAACCACCAAATCAAAAGCAGAAGTTGAGCGCCGTTTTTATGTCGCTCAATCACAGATTGTGTCTCATATCATCATCAAACTAACCGCCAAATCAAAACCAAATTTGCATCTCATACCAACATCAATCCAACTTCCAAATTGAAGATATCTTAGAATTATTGTGACCATATTTTACATTATTGTGTTCACCATCTAAATTAATAACTTACCAGGAATTGCGTCTCATACCATCCATCATCTAAATTAATAGTTAGTGTTAAGTTTATTGTAAATATTTATATATTTTACATCATTGTTCATCATCTAAATTAATAACTCAGGAATTATGTTGTTTCATACCATCATCAAGCCAACCGCCGAATTATCGTGACCACTTTTAAATCATATCATCATCAAACCAACCGCCAAATCAAAACCAAAATAGCGAAGTCTCATACCATCATCAAAATCGAAACCAAAATAGCAAATCGAAAGCGGTTATCATCATCAAACTAACTGCCAAATCAAAACCAAAATAGCGAATCACATCATTGTTCATCATCTAAATTAATAACTTACCAGGAATTGTCCTCATACATCATCAAACCAACCGCCAAATTCTGTACTGTACTGTATGGTCTCATACCATCAAAAGTGTTCCTCCTTTTATCCATTTCGATACTTTTTAAAAGCGAAAATTCTCCTAACTGCCAAATCAAAACCAAAAGAGCAAATCATGCGGAAGTTGAATGCTGCTTTTATGTCGCTCAATCACATCCATTTTTTGCTCTAACATAATCACCGTGCGGAAGTTGAATGCTGCTTTTATGTCGCTCAATCATATCCATTTTTTGTTCTAACATAATCACTAACCTCTTCTTTTTTCGTTTCCTGTTTTATCATCAAAAGTGTTCTCTAATCATGTTTTATGTAGCAGATGCATTACTAGAGAATTGACTCTTAAATTTAAAATATGTAAAATGATGTGAATGTAATACAATATAACAAGAGAAGCATTCCAATATCATAAGAATCTGATAGACATATTTAAAAAATATTAATATATAAAAGACAAATATAAAATGAATAAATCACAATCAAGTTATATTTTAATGAATGTCACAGTCAAGTCATTTCTAGATATTAATTATTAAAAATTAAGAATTTTTAATAAATAATTACTTTTAGAAGTGAAAGCAAATTGATTCAATTTTAAACTAACTTGTAGGTACTCATCATGTTTAGTAAAATATAAATAAGAATGCAATAAATGATAATACAAAATTAAATAGATTTTTATAGTGCAAATTATTTATAAATAATTACACAAGATAACAAATACTTTCAATCTCAACACAGAAAGATTATCTTCAAATTGAAAGATGAACCAAAAATGATTCACCACTCAATCTCATTCATGACAATTCAAATCATTCATGATACTCATTTGAGTTTCATGAATGGGTTGAATTGCAAAGATAAAGAAAAATGAGAGATTACACAGCTTAAAAGAAACAGTGTTAAATAATTTGCACTATAAAAGTCTAATTAATTTTATATCATTGTTTTGTGGAATAGGCACAGGCTTTGACCTAATTGTGGTATGTGGCACAATAGCTAAGGATGGGTAATGAAATCTGACACCAGTAACTTTGAGATTATGTTTTGTAACTATCATTTCCTTTAATAGAAAGAGAGAGAGAGTGAATGAGAGCGTTATTACAAAATGTAGCCCAATAATAATTTCTTGGGGTGATAAATACCTTTATATTTGGATGAGAATAATTTCTCAGCATTGTCTACAACTTATAAATAAAGTTCAAGTAGATGTCTCCCTCTTGATCTTTTGGATAAGGTAGTGGCTTCTTCCTCTTGGTCCATAGCAAGGATATAATCTTCCTATTTCTTGAAATATTGTTCCTATCTTTGTTAACAGCGGTCCAGGCACTTATGTCTTGGCACAAAGAAAATTACATGGAGAGTTCCCCAGTTGAAGAGAGAGTTTTTGATAATCTTTTCTCTCTGGTTCAGATGCAGAATCTCCAAGTATGAATTAAGAGAAAACAATGTACTCTATGATAGAGGAAAGTATTCCAATCTCTTTCAAGTCCTTCTTTTTCCTCTCTTTTCCCTACTTGTGCCTGCTTATCTCTCCAGATAAAAACCAACTGCTCTTTTTTCATGTTTTTCCCTGGGGGAAAAATGATATCTCCCCTTATCATCTTTCATCCATGTTTTCTCATCTCAACTTTTTTGTAACACCTGTGTTTAACACAACCCCTCTTCTCTGTCACTTTATCTTATGTTTATTATTCTTTTCTCAATATTTTATATTGTAGAGGACAAGAATCTCTGGAGTGGGTGTTATGATATTTGTTTTATCATTTATTTATCCTTCTAAAATGTCACTCTGTTCAAATTCCTTTCATAAATTTTGAAGAGATGGGAATGATACAATATTGTATATCCAACCCAAATTCTGTGTCTCCCATAGTTCATTTGCATTCTTATTTATATTCATCTGACTTTATTATATAATTCGTCAATATATTTGAATCTGTTTTTATATCAATTTATATCATGATAGAGAAAGATGATATCATCTATATACAGATGATATCATGATATTATTCTGATATAGAAAGATTATATCATGATATAATCTTTCTATATCAGAATTATATCTTAAGCTTTCTATATCATGATTATATTATGATATAAAAAGCATCAAAATTAAATCATGATATTATATCATGATTTAATTTTGATACTTTCTATCCATCTGTCAGCATTATAACTCAAATGCTATACATTATATTATTCAGACATATAATCATACTTGTTGAAAATGATGGAAATAGGATCAATATTTAGTAACATAGTAGGAAATACATATTTTCAGAGAGTTATGTTGAGAATTTATTTATGCAAAATACTCACTCAAAAGTATGTGTATAAATCATTGAGATTTACTAGAATCAAGTGTACTAATAATTATCAAAATTGATTATATATAATAATGATCCAAATTTAATAATTTTGAATTTTTAAAACGATGTAAAATTAAATAATAAAAAAGTCATAATCAATTTTCAATCTTAGCCAATTTATTTTAATATATATGATATGTTCACATAAAAATCAAAACTAAATACATATTATTATATCATTTGCAAATTGATTTAAAATTTTTGAAAATTTATTTAAATTTTTTGTATATACAGGAATACCTCAATTATCGCGGTTAATGTTGCCACGAAAAATACCGCAATAATTAGTGAAAGCTATCAACACATTCGCCATACCAGTACTGACTTACTACTTTGAAGTAATACAGTGGACACGGACAGAATTTGAAGTGATGCCGTGTGTAAGAAAGGAAGGTGTGTCTTTTGGTTCATGAATGAGATGTGTGGGATGCTTGGCCAGTAAATCATGAAGACAGGTAAAATGTTTGTACCAAAAATTCTGGATGCCATTTACACCAGGGGCTTTCCAGTTGTGAGTGTATCTAATTGTGTTTGTGAGTTCTTCAGTAGTAATGGTGGTATAGGGCATATCTGGTACATCTAATGTGTGTGTTCAAATTCTATCCGTGTCCACTGTATTACTCCAAATTTTTTGATTTTGTTGAAAAATTCTGTTGAAAAACATGAACAACACTTACAAAATACCAGTACCATCATCTGAAATCTGCCATAGAAAGAACTACTCTCCCATGCAAGGAAGGTGGATGTGATCTTATTGACATCCACATTTACACAACAGACAGATCTATAATCTGAGAGAGTTCTTCCATAAAACACAACATAACATCAGAACTACATAAAGCTATTGTCTTGGCAGATAGAAACACCACTAAATCTTCAGAACAACACTCCATGCCAAGTAGACAACACTGCACACTACCATTAAATCTTCAGTGAAGCTATAGTCTTGGCAGATAGAAACATAACACCATTAAATCTTCAGAACGACACTCCATGCCAAATAAGACAACACTGCACACATACAAGAAAAAACACTCCATGCCAAATAGACAACATTGCACACATACAAGAAAAGAAATCCTTGTGTAGAAAAGAACTCTATGGCAGACACCCATTACGATCTTCAGAAACTCTTCATTGACTCCAAAGCATCAAACAGCTGGTTAGTCAGGGGATCTATTTACTGAAACAGAAGGGTTCGTCAAACAGCTGGTTAGTCACGGGGATCTATTTACTGAAACAGAAGGGTTTATAATAGCTATACAAGACCCCAGTATTTAACACAAAAAACTACAGAAAATACATACTGAAAGACAGCACATAAAAACAAAAATTCTACAGAAAATACATGCTGAAAGACAGCACATTAACAAATGACATATGTATAAGTCCAAAATTTCCAAAGAACTGCTTATGCTCCAAGTGATATTTTTTTGAATAAATACAGCACATTTAGCAGTAGGATATGTAAACACACTTTAATTTCTTACTAAAAACGTTTTCAATATACATGGATATTATCATCAGTTAATCAAAACATTCTAAATTAGAACTACAAAACTAATCTCATCAAATAGAACAGAATACTTTTAAATATAAAATTATTTTACAAATAAGTTTGTAAAATAATTTTATATTTAAAAGTATTCTGTTCTATTTGATGAGATTAGTTTTGTAGTTCTAATTTAGAATGTTTTGATTAACTGATGATAATATCCATGTATATTGAAAACGTTTTTAGTAAGAAATTAAAGTGTGTTTACATATCCTACTGCTAAATGTGCTGTATTTATCC
>AYEL01087767.1:0-16566 GCA_000484575.1 Olivierus martensii
TATATATATATATATATATAGTAATTAGAAATTTAAAAATAATACTTTTTATATCTGCTAAAATAAATACGTATAATATTTCAACTTGCCATCAAAATCAGTGTATACGATATTTTTTAAATATGTTTCTGATCCGAAATCGATTAACCTTAATTGAAAGATTTTTAGATTTATAAGGATATTTTCGTCTTTAATATCTCGATGGATGACACCAATTACTGTGACAAGCAATTACTTATTTCATTCTAGGATTTGTCGGAAAAATAATGGTGACATTTTTTCGTCTAGCACAATAATATTAAACAGTATATTAAATTTTAAATATAAAGTGAAACCTTTGTTGCTTTTCGAAAAATTCATACTTCAAACCATATCAAATTGAAATAATAATAAACAAATATCATATTCTTATAAACTGACATCATAGCGCATTTTTTAATAAAATTTAATTATTGATACTTATAATATTTTTTAATACAAAATAATGACAACGTAAATATTAGGCAAAAATGTATAATTCAGATTTTTTTTATGACAAATAAACATACGATTAATAGGGAAAATATAAGATGAACAATTCTTTGAATACGCCATGACTGAAAGGTCAAAAAATTTTAAAATAATAAATCATATAAAGAGACCGTAAATCGTATAATCTATATAAAATATATAAAATAAATAAATATTTATTATTTCATAAAAATATTTGATAAAATATAGAGTATTTATAAAGACCTTATAAAATGCATAGAACATATTTTCATTAAATTATTTAAATTTTATAGGGCAATAAACCTAAGAAACATTAATAAAATAAACATTTATAAATGCATTTAGATATAATTTTACATTAGCGCCATGTGAATAAAAATAGTACTTTTTCAAAAATTTTATTTAACGTAAAGGAAAGTACAAAAGCGCAATCCACCACAAGGAATAGCGTATGGTGGTGGGTTCGCGAATCACGTAATAATAAATGTAACAGATAAATTGTATATGTTACTAAGATGTTACATATTTCTGTTGTACCCGATAAATTTTGAAAAAAATCCAAACAGGTAAGTTTAATATATATACATATAAAAACTAATATAAATTTTTAAATTTCACGTTCACAAAAAATCATCAATGAAAACACCGAATACACAGACGTAAGTATAAACAAACATGCATCATGCAATAAACAAAGATGGATATAATTAAATTTACTAAAATAATAATAAACGATAAAACTAACATATTTTTTTATTTTACAGGTCTACAACAAAGGCAATAAAACGGTAAGTATAAATAACAAGGTAGGTATGAGTATTACTTAACCAATAAAACTATAGTACAAATACGCACACAATAAAAATAATATATTGTATAAACATTATAATATATCATATCTCATAAAAATAAAATTACAGTCAATTCTCGTTGTTCGCGGATTCCGTATTCGCGTATTCGACTATTCGCAAAAATTTATTTGTAACCATAAAATAGATATTCGTGGAAATTTCGTGCTTATTCGCAGATATACTGTTACCAATGTAAACTCTCTCTCTCTCTCTAATAAAGGAAGTTGTTTGTTGCCAAATGATTTCGGTAATTATGTTCTGAAAAATTGGATCTGAGAGCTGCGAGACGAAGTAATGAATTTATTTCTACTAAAAGTACAGGCATTGTATAATTTTATTTTTTTAATCAAATAACATATAAATAATTTTTAAAAAAATGCTAATTTATATAGATATCATTTAAAATCTGATTAAGATTAAGGACTGTTCCATTTCTCCTGACCTGCAAAATCCAAGTGCTATTTAGTCGTAATCAGATTTTAAATGATATCTATATAAGATTAAGGACTGTTCCATTTCTCCTGACCTGCAAAATCCAAGTGCTATTTAGTCGTAAATGCCACATGATATTTTACAATTTGCTATAGAAAAAATGGCGTCATCCGCATTGAAAAAGAACTACAATATACCAACAGACAATTGAGTAAAAAATTAATATCAACAAATTGATCGTTTTACTCAACTGTGTCTGTTATTACACTATCAGAATGCGCGGAACATGATGGATTCAAACCAAAATACTAAATACTGTTTTTTTGGAGAATTTATAAAACAATAATAATTTTTAATTTTTAGAAAAGCTTTATTATGCAACCAGGAAATTACATTAGCATACCCCGGCACAAGGAATGTCTAGGGTGCCGGGGCCGCTGTCAGTAACATGATATGCAATAATTACATTTGTCATGTTGCATATTAGGTTCTCGACAATAAACCTTATTACACTAAAATCCAACACACAATAAACTTTATTTACAAAATCACAGGTAAGTACGTATTTTAAACATATAATAAAATTTTTCTCTTTATAGGACATATCAGAAAACTCAGTTAAAACAGGTAAGTATTAACTAATAACAATTTCTTTTACAGGACAAAAAACAGCACAATACATTCAAAAAAATAAACAATAAAATTAAATGAGTATAACGTAAATCCATTTTTAAGAAAAAATATTATACAATAATAATAATCACATTATTTATACATCAATCACTTCTCATTTATATCAAAGTTCCGAACCAGGTGAATATATTCAAAATTCAGTTGATGAGCAGATAAAAACTTAAAATCTATAAACACGGGATAGCCAATAAAAACCATTAAAAGGAGGCTAATTTAAAATATGTAAATATAAGTATATATCTAAAACATTTAAATAAAAACCCAGTAAATAAAAAATAAATCCCCACATAAACATATATATACATAAAATATATGCATATAAACCTGAAAAATTTAAACTCCAAAATAAATACATAAAATATACACCCTCAGCCAAAAGTAAATATTTTAAAACAATACTATATATACATACAAACCCTAAAAAAAACGCGAAAAGTTATAAATAAAATACTATTATAAAAAAACCCTATACATATTAACATATAAAAGTGCAAAAGCACAAAAAATTTAGTTAAAAAATATAACTAAATGTTAAAATATAAAAGGGTAAAACCGTAAATTATCCCGTGTCTATACCAATAAATTAAAAATCAGTGCCATTAAGGTTCCACACAGTATCTTGGGTGCCCTGATAAAGTTGTTTTAAATTGCAAATCGGTGAAGTAATCTTTGTCTGCTGCACTTTTAAGACGCATTTGTTGTATTATTCCTGTCTTAATCAGACCCGGCGTGATCCTTTTCTTATCATAGAGTATTTCACATCGGGCCTTCCACAAAACTCTCTTTGCAGCAGACAATACCCAATTAAACATATATGAATTGGCGGACTTATAACCCATTAATTTTAAAACATTATCACAGGTAATGTAACATTTAAATAGTTCACCAATCCATTTCCATTGGTATTTAGCTACATGGCAATCGTAAAAAATATGTTTAGTATCATCATCGTTGCAAATGGTATACTTATTGTGTTTTATACGTTTCATTTTCAGTAGTTGTACTTTAGTCGTCAGATCACCCACAGCAATTCTCCAGTTCATTTCCACATGTTCAGGAGGGAGATTGCTGTCATGCACCCTTTTCCAATTAACATCATTAAATTCGTTATCATTTTTATGTAATAATTTATAGATAAACCTTGGCTTAACCCTATTACGCAATCCTACAAAATCATCATTATTATTATTAATTATGTATTTCCATTTCTCTATTTGCGCAACAGGTTTTGGCCTCCATGAGTGCATGCCAGCTACCCCTTAGCCTATTAGCTATGGATTCCATTTAAAACGTTAGTACTCCCCCCAGTGAGTTAATGACGGGATAATTGCATTGACATAGCAAAGTCTATGAGGCTGAAAAGTCCCCATCCACCTTTGTTTTTATCTTTAAAGTTTAATTTTTAGAAGTTAAATTTAAAAGTTTGCGTTTCTTGAGCTCGTAGTTCGCCTGCCAGAAATAATCATAAAATTTTTTTTCAAATTTATGAAAAATATTAATACTAAAATCAACTGTATATAAGTAGTATATAATCCTTCCCAGCAGGAACGATTTTATTAAAATAACTCTTTCTGGCAGGTAGAACCACGAGCCCTCCCATCGGTGGATTTCACTTTTCAGCCTTTCAACAATAAGATTTGTCATTTTATTGGTTGCGTCTTTGCCATGCCAAATGCCCAAAATTTTAATATTTTCAACAATTTTAAAATTAGTTTCAATCTTTTCATCTATCATAGTTTTACTTAAATTATATACTGAAGTCTTGTCTTTATTTATATTCATCCCCTTCATTCTTGTGAATAAATTAAGAGTATCTTTTATTCTATTATAAGAAACCAAATCACCCACCAGGAAGTTCACGTCGTCAGCGTGAGCAATCAGTTTAACAATCATCCCATCATCCCAGGGCAAGTCAAGTTTTCTAATCTTGTCTTCCCTCTCAATATATTTTAAAAACATGTTAATAAAAATTACAAAAATAACCATTGCAGAGGGACAACCTTGTCTAATCTCTTTACCAATTTTAATAGGACTGGACAACATACCATTCACGCTGACATGTGAATTCGCATAATATATTTGCATGAATTTCTCAACCCATGTAGTTTCTAAACCCATAACCAGTAATATTTGTTCCAGAATCTCATGATTAACACTGTCAAATGCCTTTTCAACATCAATATATAACAGTGACAGGGGCTTATTCCTGTCACGATAAACTCTTGCAATTAACTTTAAAAATAAAAGGTTGTCCTGAATCATCGGCCCTTCACTCCAGCGGATTGGGTAAGTATAATATAGGGCCGAATGACTGAGGACAATCTCCGAGCATAAATTAAGGTAAGTATCTTATAGTCTGCATTTAACAGTGTTAATGGTTTTATTTCAGTAATTTTTAGGCACCAACACCAGCAGACAAGCATTAAAACCATCCGGATAAAAACCACAATTAAAAATAAAGATAAGTATTTTTAAAAGCTCATTCTTAAAATATTTATAAAATCTAACACTAATTCCATCTTCTCCCACAGCTTTATCAACATGCAAATCATCAATTGCAATAAGTACTTCGTTTTCTGCAATTTTCTCTTGTAGGAGATTAAGATCAGTATCATTCAGTTTATCTACACCTTTAATAAAATCCTTGTATAAAAAATTTTCACCTAAAACTTTACTAAATTGTTTTGTATAAAAATCCTCAAGGACCCTAAGCATTTCAATTTTATTACAAATAGTTCTACCATCAGGTAATTCTAATTGTTCAGTACCTGGTTTAGGTCCTGTCTGTCTGATCCTGAAAAAAGAACTCTCTGTTAGCCCCCTGATTTGGTCGGAGTTTGCTAAATTTGTACTCTTCGTAGGTTTTCTGTATGCTCTCTCTAAGTAATGTGTCAATGATGTTCTGTGTTTTCTCTATCTGATCACCAAGGTTGCCTCTACTCTTGTTTGCCTGTATAAGATTAGTCAGTGTTCTTTGGTAGCATTTAAGTTCTTGGAACTTCTTTTCTCAACTGTTGACATGTAGCCTGTGCATACTGACAGACTTTCTACTTTAGGACCATCCATGATTCCCAATTCAGATCCACCTTATTAATTTCTTCATACATTAGATCCAGGAATCGCTGGTTTCCTAAAGCAGAATCTGGAACACTCCTTCTCTTAGTTCCTTTATATTTTCTCGCTACCTTACAGGCCATCATTACAACCCGATGATCAGAGAGACGAAAATTAATGTCATAAACACCAACATCATCAACAACAAAACCCAGACGAGAAACATAAATTCTATCTAACCTACATGCAACACCCCGGCCAAACCAGGTAAAGCCCGGATACCCAGGATATAACACACGATAAGTATCTTTTAAATCTTTTGCAGCAATCAGATCAGCCAAGATTTTCCTCGTGCTATCGGGTCCCAAAGGTAAGTTTTTATCAATATTATTTAAAACAATATTAAAATCTCCTAAAAATATTAAAAATCTATTTGTATTTCAAAAAGAATCTAAAAAGTTAAAAAAGTTCTTCTGTTCAAACACATCAGGCGGAGCATTTATATTTACAATTCTTATAAAACCATCTAAAATCTTAAAATCAGCTACAACTAGTCTGCTGGCATTGTCATTATAGAAATTCTGGATTTTAATGTTATTCTTAACTAGAGTAATTACGCCTGTTTGGAACCTATTCGCAAACGACACATATATTTTAAAATCATAAAATACCTTTCTCGTCCTCCTCATAGTGATTTGCTCTATATCAGTGTCTTCTAAACAAATCACATCTGCATTACATGTCTTGACTAAATTAGTAATTATAACTTGTTTTCTTAGCTCTTTTAGCCCACTCACATTAATATTAATAACTTTTAATCTATCAGCCATTACTAAAACTAGTGTTAAGAGCGGCCTCACTCTCTCTCTCTTCTTACTCCTACTACCACTTCTACTCATTCCTCTCCCCTCCTTTTCTTCTTCCTTATTTCTTTTCCTTGCATGTCTGACCGGTTTAACATTTATAATATCTTTAAATACTTTCCTCCTCGTTCTCTGTTGACTGATGAATCCAGCTGTTCATCAATCAACATACTATTATTACTAACTTCTTCAGTAACCTCTCTTTCACTAACCTCACTAAAATTTGTCAAGACAATGTCCTGCCTATCTTCCACATTAACCTCTTTCTCAAGAACAGGAGGATGAGAATCCTCAAAACTCTGTTCATCATCACATATAACTAGATCAATATGGGGACACTTGGAATGAATATATCCATATACCCTACATTTAAACCATCATATTTTTGGGCAATCACGTAAGAAATTTCCAGTTTTTCTACATTTAAAGCATAACTGTGTCATACCTTTATACGACGTAGTAAACAACAATTGGGTGATCACGAATATATACTAAATTTGGTATGGTTTTCTCCATCTGTATTAATACTCTCCTATTCCCATTCTGTACTTCCGGAAACTCTGCATAAGTCATTTGTTTATAGCCCTTCACCTTACAATATTTACACATAACTACTTTAACGTCTATGCGAGAGATCTGGGCTGGAACGTCCCGCAAAGTAGCCATTGTAACAGGTTGCTGGGCTGCTTCCGGCATAATACGAACCCCATCACACACTATACCGTTTTCCATCAACACCTTCCATACCTCAAAATTTTTTGCTGTCACCTCAACATTCTTTCCAAGTCACATATTAATCTGTTTTATCCCACCTTTATATTCTGTAGTAATTGCTAATACCTCCATTGACTTTCTAATTTCAAACTTCTCTAACTTAAACACTAAAGTATCATCCTTCTCTATTTTAGTATAGGCATGATAATTATAGTTTTCTCTAATCTCATTTCTTTTACAGGTTCAAATGGAGTGTTGGCTTCCTCCCCAAATTTAGGAATATTTAAGTTCTTACCAACTATTGCAGCATATGAAGACATTAACACAGAAGTAGAATCACCAGGTAACTCTATTCTTTTCATTTCCAGGTCTTGTGGAATCATCTCATCTCCCAGTTGATTCAACATAACGACGGGTGGCTTTACCTATGACATGGCAATGCAGTTGGCAAGGAATCCACTTCACGTGGATTACTGGAACTGCTGGGGCCTTGTCAAAGACCCAGGGCAGAAACACTAAGCACACAGTCCGTGTGCCTGCCCTGTCCAGGAAACTCCGAGGAAGGTGACGAAGGATGTCCACCAGAAGAAAAGTAGAGGCACGATGGGACCAACCGTAAGGATATTGGCCCGCGATCCGGATGAAAGAGGGTTGTAGCCCAATGGTCCTTCAGGCTTCCTTCTTTTTTTAATACCTATAGGTAGGTATTAAAAAAACACTCACCAAAGTCCGGAAACACCAGTTGATCTTGACGCACCTTAAGCACTGTAAAAAGAAGCACAAAATAGCAGAAAATACCACTAGAGCTTTTTGGAAAGAAAATCTACTTCGATCTTTGCCAAAAGGCCGAGAAGTGAAAGATAAAACAATAATAATAGAATCTAATTGAATAGAAAAATCTTATGAGAGACGAGAAATTAAATAAACTAGAGAGTGGTTCCTGTTTCCTCGCTTTATGAAAGTTGATCGTTTTTGGGACGTATTCCTACCCCGAAATAGGGAAAAGCAAAGAAATAATTGATAACAGTTTATATTGGAAGAGTTTTAGATTGTTCCCAGACCCGGAAAAAAGGTGATATAGTAAAGCTATGGCTTTCGATGTTTAGGACCGGGTTCAGTTGTGGGCCCTTCAGCTTCCGATTTACAAGAGACAACTGGATGCGGACTGTTGGATCAGATTCACCCATAACAATATCCAAGCCAGACCAAAAAACTTATGCAAAACAAACCCTGAACGCTATTTTCTCATTTCGCCATTTTCGTAAAGCAAAAATCAATATTTGGATAGCGGAAGCAAATATAAGATAAATTTTCGTAAACGCAAAGTGGAGAGAAATCTGTACTTGTATATTTCCATCAATTAAAAATTTTCCAATGAAAACTGATATTTGTATTCTACTATTAAAACATATTGTAAATTTTTGTATGATATCATTAATTACATTTCTAAGAAAAATCTAATAAATACATTTAAGTATTTTGATATTTCCATATCGCAATTGGAAGAAAAAGCATTAGCTAAAACTTCCATATTACCCCAAGAAGATATTTCCATTTGGCTGTGTCTTCCAGAGGGCGTCCTATATTCATAAGCAGGAGTTACTTGTAAAAGTCTCTGTACAGGAGTTACTTGTAAAAGTCTAAACCAGGACTGTCCAACCTTTTGGCTTCCTTGGGCGACATATGAAGGAAAAAAAATTGTCTCCGGCCACACATAAAATAGCCTATACTAATTCCAACGATAGTTGTCAGGCGGCCGAATGACCACGTGGAAACGCATTTGCGTGTCACGCAGGAGGACCTGATACCGGCATCTCCTGCAAAGTTTTTACGGAGTTCGGGTCCGGCCCAATCATTCCCGTCCTTCACCATCCGCTCCCCCTCCACTTGTGTAGGTGCAGTCCATGGTTGGAATTGGCTCCGTCCCTTAATAATCTCACTGATTGGAAAAGAGCGTAAAACAAAAAAAAGATAATTGTTGAAGAAAAATTTAGTAAATAATGTACAATATATGATATCCACCATAAAAAATCAACAAAAATGTCGTAACATGATAAACTTTGATTTCTTTTCGTTCAGTAACTTTTTAAAATCATTGAGCGAATCCAGAAGTTTTAATCACCGAAATATGAAATATTTTAGAAAATGGAAATATTGAATGTATATAGGTATTTAAGTAATAAAAACTTCATTGACTTCATTAAGTACATAAAAATATCAATGTTTCAAAGAAGTTTACAATTTTTGTAACCGGTTGGGACACGGGTTGGACGGCCCTGGTCTAAACGTTGAAATTGAACGGCTGAACAAAAAAGAAAGTAAAATCACTAAAATATCATAATAGTAATATAAAATTATTCCTTTATTGTACAATATACAATATTATATAATTAATAAAAATTCTCGATTACGTTTGGGTTTTTTTTTTTGTTTAAATTATCTGATTGGTTCATTTAAAATTTCTTTTTCTCTGGTCCGGTAAAAGTGACGTTATTATTTAAGACTGAAGAAATAGTCAAGATTTATTAGAACCGCTATATACTTGAGTAAAAGTAAGTATGACTAATTAAGGATTTAAAAAGGGTACAATTGTCGCCTTACCGAAGCACGGCGAAAGTAATACACACCGAAAGGGGGGCCGAAACACGAAAAAATCCCTAATGGACCAGGGGTCAAAGGTCAAACGTTTACGAGATACAGAGGCATCTAGGCTGCATAGGTAGTGCAGTACAGGAACGGGACGCGTCGCTTCGCAGATCGCAGAGAGGCCAGGCACAACGCCAAACCACATGCGCCATTTGCAATAAACGGAACTTTGAGGGTCTATAGCTCGTCGACGTTTGACCTTTGACCCATGGTCCATTAGGGATTTTTTGCATGTTTCAGCCGCCCTTTCGATGTGTATTACTTTCGCCGTGCTTCGGTAAGGCGACAATTGTACCTTAAAAAGTACAAAAAGTAAATAAATTTCTTAATTAATTAACAACTAACATCAAGTAAATTTCTACTCCTTTAAGCGATCAGTTGCATCGCGTATTAGGGTCTTCTGATTTGATATGAAATTATTCCTGCTGTGGGGTGTGCATGCTCATTTTAATTCTAGGACTGGCGTT
The DNA here is from genome assembly GCA_000484575.1 of Olivierus martensii. Classification (NCBI taxonomy): domain Eukaryota; kingdom Metazoa; phylum Arthropoda; class Arachnida; order Scorpiones; family Buthidae; genus Olivierus; species Olivierus martensii. The sequence goes on from AYEL01087767.1 coordinate 10,213, forward strand.
GAGAGATGTTATAAACCGTGTAGGCCTACCTTTTTTCTAGCGATAGCGCGAAACATCTAAGTTAAGGAGCGATAGCGAACTAACCGATAAAAGAAACTGTAGTATTTCGATGCGAACTATGAAGTTAATCAGATTTTTGACAGGCTGCGTGGTAGCGAACGGCATGACACGACTAATCAATTAGAGCTAAATTTTTACTATCATTCGTATCTATGCATTTCCTATTGGAGTTTGGAGTGCACCGCTAGTGATGACGTCGCGCTGCATTCTTTTTTCACGTGTTTAGTCATTTCTCTTACACTATCGTATATCGATGGTTGTGAGTATAGCTTTTAAATTTAAAAACATAGTAGTACATTTCGAATTAAATTAAACTAATATTGCTCAGCATCAGTGAGGGAAATATTCTTATATTCTCTTTTTTTCTGTCAGGTCTATTTGTTGCACCTAGAAAGCTCAATGGTTCTATTTTTTCTACAACTTTAAGCGGAATTGTTTAAAATATTTTACGTGCTCTCTTTAAATCCTCTTGATGCACATTATATCAATATCTTACAAAAATGCAAAACAAAACTCACCCATTTTAGTGTAATTTCGAAACTATTATTTCTGATAAACGATGAATTTGAAAGTTCAATTTCTCAGTCAACATTGCTTTTACTCCGTTCTTTCATCTCCTATGATGAAAGTTTATCTAAGATGTAGGCAAAATGGTTAAGTGGCAAAGCATTCACTTATTATCTTGAGGATATGGGCACTTATCCGGGTCCCACTGGCTCCAGATCTTTCAGAATGTATAATATTTAATAAGATCGTCAAAAAATATACGACAATATCGAGGTTTTTGATAATATTTTAAAAAAGGACAGTAGATTATTTTCCTAAGAAAACTTTGATTAAATTAATTTTTATCTTCTAATAGATATAATATCTTAGTCCAGATGGAATTTTGAGAACTCCTTTTGGAAATTCTGGCTGATGGATTACAGTTGATGATGATAATTCATGTGATATATTTGAACATTACACGCTAAAAAAAGTTGATCACTCTAATTATGTTAATTAATATATTACTTGTTTGTTATCAAGGTAAGCAATACGGCCTCATTATTGAAATATCAGCTCAAATATACTTTCTCGAAAAACAATAAAGTCAATAATACAATGATTCCATACAATAGCTAATCAAACATCAAAAAACTCGTTTATAAACGAATTTACTATTTACAAATTTAATTTTCGCTAATTCGGATATATCATATTAAAATGCAACAATAATAATATGATATAAATATATAACCATAATTATAGGCTTAATCAAAAATAAAAAATAAAAATTTAATTTCCAGTAGTTTTATGACTTAACGCTAAGAAATTCTAATCCCGCTCATAACATCTAATAGAAGAGTGCAAAATATTGGCTCATAAGTTTGCTATAAATTATATTTGTACAAATATTATCTTATAACTTATTTAGACCTTGATATATAACATTTATTCTAATTTTCAAAATGAGAGATGTCAGATTTTCTTCAAACCTATTATGTGTTTGATTTCATTTAAGTTTCGTTAAATTAAGGATGATTGTCCTCTCGAATTCAAGTCAAAAACCCATATTAACAATATTCTTCTAATTTAATGGACATAGTAGTAAGTATTGAATAATAATTATATATATATATATACTGTTTTTTTTAATTAAAATATAAAATTTTTGGAATTTTAAAATTTATTCATAATTATCATAACTATTTTATATATGCTTATTATTATTTTTTTAATGTCAAAAGTTCTGATGGTGCCGTTTTTCGATTCAATATACAGTATTTTTAATGAAGACGAATAAAAATATTTCATTGAAAGTTTAGTTTTGTTACTTTATTGTCTATTTATAACCTAAAAAATGCAACTATTCAATATTTAATAAATCCGCCCTTAGCATCAATAATGGCTTTAATACGCCATGGCATGCTTATGATGCATCTCTTCGCCACTTCTTCTATCTCTATATTGTTGTGCTGAGCTTTAATAATTTTTTCTATCAATTCCCTTTTATTACTAATAATTTTTCTTTAGAAATTCTCTCTTTAGAATTTCCAAAATGTTCTCAATTGAATTCATGTTGGGAGAGTTCCCTATTACAGATTTGGCGTTATGAAAAGTGCTGAATCATCCATGAATATAAAATAATTATTTGGGAACCACTGCGTTACTTGAGGAATTAGTCTTTTCTGCTGTACGTTCAAATATTGTTCCTGATGCATGGTGCCTTGCACAATATATTGTCTCTCAGTATCTTTGGAACAAGGAGAACTGTATAATTGACCATATCACAAAAAGAGGATTGTTCTACAATGCAGTCTACATGGTATTTTTCATTAACTCGAGGTTGAACAAACTCTGTCTTGTCTTAGAGAATCTGGATATATGATTCATCTGAGAAACAAATTAGCAAACAATATTTTCTTAGTAATCTATTTATTTCTTCATGTTTTGTTAATGTGTTTATGCTCTACCAACCTTGCCCTAGTCTTCTTTTGTCCAATGAAGGTACTTTTTAGCAAAAGCTATTCTTTTTTGCTTCATTAGGGGCATCAAATTGGGTTTCTTTAATAGCTGGCAGCATGAATCCCATTTTTGCAGATCTTGTTCTCAAAATTCTTTCAGATAAAAGGTTTCCATCATCTTTTAAAATTTGTTTTATCATCTTTTGTGGTTTTTGATGGTTTTGTAATGAGACCAGACGAATTTCTATTTTTGTTCTCAGTGTAGTAATATGTTTTTGCCCACATTTAAAAACTCTATTTGTTTCTAAAGAGGTTTTGACTAGAGTTTCTGATTTATATTGCAGATTGTTAATTAGGAAATAGTTTATAAAACCATAATTTTATGCTGTATGTATTCAGTGTTGTAATATGGTGGCAATTTTTATGGTGTTAAATCAGTAGCTTCCCTATATCTTTCAATAGGTTAGATTGATTAATTTCACACTCATACAAAATATAAATCATGAAAAAATTGAATAAAGTCACTTATTTTATCTCTAAAATATTGATTAAAAGAAAAATATACACTATATATTAACTTGATCAATGAAACCAAAGAACAATAACTGAAGCACGCAATGCTAATATGTTGCATTTCACTGTTTCTGCCTTTATTGAATAATATATTTTGCAAGCATTATCAAAAAATACTAGATAATAATTTTCTGACACAAACTAATTCAAAAATACAAAAAAAATTAAAAATTTTTGCCAGCATTATCAAAATATACTAGATAATAATTTTCTGACACAAACTAATTCAAAAATACAAAAAAAATTAAAAATACTTAGCAAAAACTAAATTTTTTGTTGTGAGTATAATAATTTGGCCACCCATTGTACATGTTTCCGGAACACTGGTGTTATGCTTCGTCGCTAATTGCCTACACCTGAAATATTCAGGTCATTATACTCCTAGGTTTTTACTTATCAATTGAAAAATTTTATTTTTAGCAATAAACTTGTAATTTTTATATAATTTATATTATTTCTTTCTTTTTTCAGGAATATCAACATAGCTCATATATTGAATAGTCAGTAAAATGTTGAGATTTACGACCGAATAATGAGTATATCTACGCTGATATGCTCCCATATATATCAAAAACTCTAACCGAAGGAACATCCCTGATCAGAAATATAAATTATAATTTCTGAAATGAATAAAATATTATTTAAAATCTGAAATAAATATTATTTAAATGCAATATTTATGTAACCTCGACGCGCCGAATGCAAACTGAACAGCCAACATTTTTCGATGGAAAAAGACAGAAATTGAAGTCAAATAACAAAAAGAAGTATACAAATATAAATAGGGTGAACTATGATAATTTAAAGCAAAATTTATGATGAAATTGCGATTCAGTTTCCTAAAAGACGCGATTAAACATTGAAAGCGAGAGCAAATAGTAACGGCGAAACTTCCGGTCGCGAGAGTTCCCATATGCGCAGAAACATGGACTTCACACCAATATTCATATATTTTATATGATGATGATTATATTATTTTTGCTGTTGAATCCTTAAACGCAACAGCAAAAACAATAACCTATCATCCATAATAAAAACGAAAAATATGATAAAGCACACCCACCTCTAATAATATAGAAGTTAAAACACGTGCACTGACCAAGGCACTGGCTCTAATAGACTTAAGATGGCGTCGCCCCCTTGTGGACCAAAGTAGGCAATAGTTATTATTATTTTTATTTTAAGATGATAATCATAATTTCTGAAATAAATTATTAGTTATTATAATTTTCGAAATAAATAAAATATTTAAATTCTGAAATAAATTAATTATTATTTAAACGCAACGTAGCCTTGGCGCGCCGAATGCAAATTAAACTCTCGAGTCCGGGAATAGGCAACATTTTTCGATCGAAGACTTCAGTTTAAGTCTAATAACTTAAAGAAGTATATAAACATAAATAGGAAGTAAACTATGATGGTTAAAAACAAAATTTATAATGATATTGGGATTTAGTTTTCTACAAGCTAGAGAAACTAGTAATGGCGGCACTAATGGTCCCGAGAGTTCGCAGGAACATGAACTCCACACGTTTATTCCTTTATTACAGGGGTGGCCAACCTGTGGCTCATTGTATGATTAAAAGTGGCGCCTAATAACTTAAAGAAGTATATAAACATAAATAGGAAATAAACTATGATGGTTAAAAACAAAATTTATAATGATATTGGGATTTAGTTTTCTAAAACACGCGATTAAAGATTCGAAGCTAGAGAAACTAATAATGGCGGCACTAACGGTCCCGAGAGTTCGCACATGCGCAGAAACATGAACTCCACACGCTTATTCCTTTATTACAGGGGTGGCCAACCTGTGGCTCATTGTATGATTAAAAGTGGCGCACTGAACTGCAGAGAAGAATTAAAATTTCTTATATAATTTACCTATATATATTATAAATCTGAAATACTTGCCTGCGCATGTTCACTTATAACGCAAGGACAGCTAAATGGATTTTTATGAAAAATTTTGTTAAGGGATTTGTGCAGGAAGATTTAGACACAGGTATTGATTATTAGAAATTGATTTTATATATTGTAATTGGAGTAAATTACTTCATATAAAATCCAAGATGGAAGATTAACGCTATTTGAGCAATATCATTGGGTTATAATGGCCACGTGACATGTTAGCTGGCCAATATCATTGGATCATAATGACCATCTGATTGTTGCACGTGACCCAAATGAGACTTCTTAGTTACTAAATTAATGGCGGATATGGAGAACTGTGCTATATATTATTTCGTTTAAATATTGAACTTCAGATTTCATATTAAAGATTTTTAAAAATTTTTTTAAACTTTCTCTTATTTTCTATTGATTATAGCTTTCATTACCTTATTTAGCTATAATATGCTTAAGTTAAACTTTGATTAGGTTTAGTGACTACATGGTAATGTACTATTAGAGATATCTCATTAGATTTATATGAATATATATATATATATATAATGTTAAATATATCCATATTATCATATTTTAAAACGGCTACAACGAATATAAATTTATATGGCGCACCTTAAGTAAAAAATGAAAAAATTGACGCATGAACTATAATGTTAAATATATCCATATCATATTTTAAAACGGCTACAAAGAATATAAATTTATATGGCGCACCTTAAGTAAAAAATGAAAAAATTGACGCATGAACTATAAAAGGCTGGCCACCCTGCTTTATTATATATGATAATAGAATCATACATTGTTTATATTCAGTGACACGCTCACTTACAAAAAACACTGATATGTTTTTTAGTCCGTCACTTATTTACAATGCACAGTCTACTGTTAGAAAAACAATAGAATGATAAAGATTGACCAACAGGGTACTAATAATTATAATTTAGAAATGTGACACTGTTTATATTATAAAATTGAGTTGGATTACATCACATCTAATAAAAAATAAACATAAATGTATCAGAATTGTTTTACTTAATATAAATCAGATATATGAATGGCAAAAATCGATAATTTTATAAGGAAAAATTTTTTTATCGGAGATTGAATATGCGGCGTCTCATAGAAATCTCTTAATCCTTTATTTATTTAGGATTCAAGTACATTCCGCCGGGTTAATAAAATTCAAATGATCATTTATTAATATACAGGGTGTAAATTATCACCTTCAAAAATACTACACTATGAGGTAGACGAAATTCAGGCGATTAAAGTGATATAAGACACTTTTTTTTTGTCAACAGATGACGCCACTTTCCACTCAGTAAGAGTACTAAGTGGCGGGGCGAAACAAGCCCTTCCACAGGCT
>AYEL01087768.1:0-14680 GCA_000484575.1 Olivierus martensii
CGGTAAGAACAGTCTATTTCATTACAAGCTGCTGTGCGGAGATTTTCCAGACTTTACAATCGAAACTACTTCCTCTAATACAGCCCCTACGGTAGATGTCAAAACCTTTCTGTCATAGACTGTACCTTGTCGAACTGGTTAAACTAAATTAATCAACGATCAACGGCGCAGTTTTTCTTCAATGACGTTGCAGCTCTTCTCCTTCGCCCTGCCCAGGCTTCCGATTTGCGACCCCAAGTGTCTTATATCACTTTAATCGCCTCAATTTCGTCTACGTCATAGTGTAGTTTTTTGAAGGAGATAATTTACACCCTGTATAAGAAGAAAGACATTATTTTCCATTCATTAAGCTTTGTAATAAATTTTTAAAATTGATTAAAACTGGACATCCTGTATACTAATACTCGCTTCGTTTTGTTTCTCCTGTCATTCGCTTGAAGCGCTACCATCCGTAGGAGCGTGGCTTGCTTCACAGTTTTTAACACGGATCACTATACGGATGCGAAACTTCCATAGGCTGCTATGCAACTCATTTCTAGACGCCCTCTAACGGATGGAGGAAAAACTAAATGTATTGAATACAGCCGATTTCCAGGGGCAAGGGGGCTGTAGCTGCTTTTTTACGAATTTATACCGTTTTTATCTCGATTAAAATATGTGCATTACAATCTATATATCAATTTATACATGTATACATATTTCCGTCAAATTCTTATATAATTTTTCACGAAAATATATAAATATAAATTTCCAACTAGGATTATATAAAAAAATTTACAACTTTATTAAACAAATAATATGAATAAAATACAGTAATAAATACTGTACAGAGGAATTTGTAAATTAAAAATATACAGTAAAAATACAAAGGAATCATGAAAATTTTGTTACAAAATCAAGTAAAAAATATTTCAATTCACAGTATCAGAAGGAACATTCTCTGCTGAATTCAGATGAGTTACCTGAAACAAGATAAACCAATTAGCCTATTAGCAATGCTAACATTCCTTTTATATATATACATATACACACACATAAACACATTATAAAGCATTCCATTTCATCTTCTGTATCACAAAACTGCCAATGGTTTTCGAGGAGCTTCTTTTGGTTTGTTAATTCAGTTTCCATTTATTTCTACATTAAAAGGCTTTTATTAGTTTTGAGAACTAATTTACAAACTTTATAATTATACATTTTCTGAAGACCAATGTAAGAAAATACTTACCAACTGTTGGAATAGCATTCCAAACTAGTTTATTTTTCATTCTGTTCATAAAACAATTATTGTTAAAATGAGTGGAACAAACTCTATAATTTTGATGTAATATATCAGCTGATTTGTCTCACAGGTCTTCTCTTTTTACAAAATCAAGCCAAACATTCCGTCTATAAAAAGTATTACAACTTAATTAATATTTTTATAATGAAATAAATCTTCCATCAAAAAATGTCAAAAATTAAATTCATACCATAAACGTTAAGCCTAAACAGTTCGAATTCGATAAAAATTAACCTAGTATTATCTATTAACATTTATTAACATTAAGAAAAATATTCTTTAGCAAAATACTTACTTTTCTGGATTTTTTAGGAATCTAAAGAGAGTTGTGGCGTTTTTTTCTTGTAGTTCTTGCAAAAAGATACTGAATAACAGACATTACCGGTAGCAACCATATTGAAAATGTAATCAGTGCCCTCTGTTGGTTGGAGGAAAGCAGAGTTAGGAAATTTGCCTGAGTTTCGCATCCGTATAGTATCCGTGGTTTTTAATATTGAATGTCGTATCTGTGTAAACTCTTTAATCTGTGACAGAGCTTGAAACTTTATGGAAGCACTAGTGTTCGCCGTGCCGCAGAAGCGTTGATAGGCCATCTTTTACTATCCATAACAGCTTCTGGAATATACTAAGGTATTATCCATACAAACTTTCACTTGTTCAGCAGTTGCATCCACATGATTGTGATGCACGATTATCGTTCTCATTACAGTTTCTTGCTCCGTATGAAGTGGATTCCAGATGATCTTGGAACATCTACTGGTCAGATGAAGCGGATTTTCGTTTGGAAGGATCCGTGAATACTCACAGCTGCCGAATTTGGGATTCAACATCGCCGCTCGATTCTAGATGTTCCGTTGCATTCACCAAACGTAAGGGTGGATTCACACTGCGTCCGACTCGAGAGTCGGACTCGACTTGTAGTCGTGTTTCTATAGCTTCCGACCCGACTGATCCGATTATGCGTCGGAGTCGGATCGATTCGAAAAGTTGAATATTTCGAAATCGTGCTGAACAGTCGGATAGCATCCACCAATAAGAAACTTCCATATTAAAAGACGTCGCTGCTACGTAATTATTTAGCTTTAATGCTTTTCATTAGTTTCAGCAGTATCAATATATATTTTCGCCGATAAGTTCTTTTAATGAATTTACGTTATACCAATTATCACAACTTCCTGGATGGAACATTTCGATAACTCTTCATATACTTATCTTACAGTTTGGTTTGGGCTGGTTAGTTTGCATTAAGCCGCCATTTCCTCATGGGATATTCATTATTTGGCGGCGGCCACTTATAGAGCCCATCACAGCCTGGCAAACACACGATAGGATCAACCGGATGGCTGAAGGATGGGGTTCAACGAGCCGGGCCCGGTCCTCTCCTGAAAAACTAATGGTGTGGGACCCGGATCCTTTAGGGTGGTAAACCGCAGCTTTACCACGCGGCTATCCGATCGATAGTATGGTTTGGATTTTTGGCATTATTCATTCTGAGGCAGTACTTTATTGAGGAGTTAACTTCGTTAAAGTGCAGTGACATGTTCTATCACGGGGGAACAAATTGCATCGCTGTTAAAGAACTCAATTGTTCCGGCTTTGCAAGCACGTCAATGCCTTGGACGAACAGTCCTTATGCAAGACGGAGTTCCTCCGCACATTATTGGTTATGCTAAAAATGTTCTCAAGAGACATTTTACAAAGAAAAGGATCATAAGCCGCAATTTTCATAATGACTGGCCTGCCCGATCCGCAGACCTGAATCCATGAGATTTTTGACTGTGGGGTTATTTGAAAGATCTCATCAGCCTGATCCAAAAGACATGATCCTTTTCTTTGTAAAATAAGCCGCAATTTTCATAATGACTGGCCTGCACGATCCGCAGATCTGAATCCATGAGATTTTTGACTGTGGGGTTATTTGAAAGATCTCATCAGCCTGATAAAGCAAAAACCTTAGCTGATCTTAAGAGCCTTTTGCCCCATCTGCTCAATATTTCAAGGCTCCCACTTCGATTGAACATTCCATTTTAGATCACAGAGGGTAGCCGACAACAAGCTGTGACCATCATATCGAACAGGTTTTCCTCTAATATTACAAGTCAATAATGCAGAGCCTGATAAAGCAAAAACCTTAGCTGATCTTAAGAGCCTTTTGCCCCATCTGCTCAATATTTCAAGGCACCCACTTCAATTAATTGTTGAACATTCCATTTTAGATCACAGAGGGTAGCCGACAAGCTGTGACCATCATATCGAACAGGTTTTCCTCTAATATTACAAGTCAATAATGCAGCTAAATGTGTAATTTATTAATAATAAAATAGAAATATGCTCTCTAATGGAGATGCAGTGCTCCCCGGATATAACGCTGCCTTTATACCGCTGGTCTTTCCGGTTCCCTATTTTGAGATTCTGAGAAAAATAAAATACAACGCATAATCGACGTCCATCTTGTTAACTTGTCACCATATTTAAATAACAAAAGTAAAATTAACAAAATTTCCAGAACTATTATTATTATTATTATTAATGATGATATAATAGAAATTCGAATTCATGTTACCATCAGAAAACTTAACAAAATTTCCAGAACTATTATTATTATTATTAATGATGATATAATAGAAATTCGAATTCATGTTACCATCAGAATTATTAATTTATATAAATTTCAAGATATCTATGAAAAAAATTTTTTAATTTTCTGATGGACACTTTAGAACATTTTCGATTGGCAACATGAGTATTCAAAGCAAACGAAAGATTATTTGCAGTGGGAGTATCTGATAAACATGCTTTTTTGATGGCTGTTTTAATAACATTTAATTTATTTAACGAACAATGGCAAACAATAAAAGAAAACCGTATACCATTAACGAGAAACTAAACATAATAGATCGAGTGAAAAGCGGTATCTCAAAAGCACAAATAAAACGGGGTTTGATATTCCAAAAGGAACAATACGAAGTTGGATTGCAAAAGATTCTTGGATAAATTGGACAGCTCTGTCTTATTCTCTAATTTAGAGAATAAGAGTAGCCGTCGGTTATAGCATGATTGTCTTATAACGCGGGTCGAATTACCACCCCGCAAACTCGCGTTATAACCGAGGACCACTGTATTTGGAACTAAAAGTTTGTTTGTCCTGAATGTCTTTCCCATTCCTTTATTAAAGGGTATTCAAATTTTCTGATTAATAGTAACGGCTGTAGACAGTCCTAAATAATGGAACTTCAATTATAGATCCCCTATACTCTAACCGGAGAATAAAGTTTTTACAATCAATCACAAACTGTCCAACATCCGTAATGGGGTCAATCTGATCCAACGGTGCGAATTCAGAAGTTTCTTCAAAACGGGAGTTGTAGAACCCAGAGCTAAAGATCGAAAGCCACTGTTTTACCACCTGATCAATTTTCCGTGTAGAAATGGTCAAAGTTTTCCCATCTAAGTTAATAGTAATTGCTTCTTCGTTTTACGGCATTTCGAGTTACAAACGATATAAAAACGACCAATATGCGTAAAGCGGGGAAAATCGAAACAATCTCCGACTTACATAATACAAGACCCTTATGACATTTCTACATAACCACATTCTCTAATCTTACTATAAATTATAAATTCTGTGAAAAAATGTTTAGTATGCTAGTTTCAAAGTTTTAAGATACGCGTATTCTCGCAGTGTAGTAATACTCAATTCATACGGTAAACTTTAAGCTGGCTTAGATAACAAGATTTGTGGATGTGAACATCACCGATTTAGTTTCGAAAAGGTAGCTAAGCCTAATTCGCTTCTATGAAGAAGCTTAAGTAGGTCTGTGTGAAAAAATGTTTAGTATGCTAGTTTCAAAGTTTTAAGATACGAGTATTCTCGCAGTGTAGTAATACTCAATTCATACGGTAAACTTAAACTGGCTTAGATAACAAAGCCAGTTTAAGATTTGTGGTGTGAACATCACCGAGTTAGTTTCGAAAAGGTAGCTAAGCCTAATTCGCTTCTATGAAGAAGCTTAAGTAGGTCTGTGACGTTACAAGCAGTCCACGCAGTCCGCTACTTCACTTAATTCAATATGGACGATGTAACTCAATGGGATGTCATCGAGGGACCTGCAATGGATGGTGTAAATAAGGAAAATAGTTTTCAAAAGAAAAAACGGACAGAAAATTGGTCTGAGGAAAAAATTTATGTACTTCTTGATCTGATGATTATGTCGATCAAAACACGATTCTGACAAGTCACGTGACCTATATCTGCTGGCTTAACGTTACCACTCAGAAATACGCGATTTTGCAATTAAGTATAATACAAACGTAAATCTTATTTAAATAAATTGAAGAAATAATATATGATTGTTTACTGCAAAAAAACTATTAAAATTCATCTGTAATTTCACCCAGCATAGTTTATAATGAGAAATTTGAACACGAGGGTGCGATGTAATTGTTTTAAGGCGGTTATAAGTAAATCTGTTTAGTTTTTTGTATTATACTTAATTGCAAAATCGCGTAAATCTTATTTAAATAAATTGAAGAAATAATATATGATTGTTTACTGCAAAAAAACTATTAAAATTCATCTGTAATTTCACCCAGCATAGTTTATAATGAGAAATTTGAACACGAGGGTGCGATGTAATTGTTTTAAGGCGGTTATAAGTAAATCTGTTTAGTTTAACTAATGTAAACGGCTAATAAATCTGGTTTGTTGAAACCTGGCTTAAAACAAGTCGTTTTAAGAATTAAGTCCGCTTACTTTGTACTGTGTGAATTGGGTATAACTGAGACAATATCGATCACTTTGATGATATTTTCTGTTCTCAACTGTCTGTTCATACACTACGACCCAATACCCTTTGTTTTGGAACTCTGTGATACAGTTTCAACCCAAACTACAGTTTCGTAGTATCCATCACCCCTTTTTTTTAATGTTCGGTATATTTAAATTAACTTCTAGAAATAATTTATTCGTAAGCTACAGATAAAGATGAGAAAATGTCAAGCCCACACAAATACACGTTTTAGAAAAAGCGTCATTTATTTTAATTGTTGTAAATTATATAGTATACTATTATCATAAATAAATATTACAATCTTCTTTGGATCAAATGCATACATAAAAAATTTTATTTCTTAGTGCTAGTTATGTGTATATATGATTATTCAAATAATGTTGCAGGATGAAAGTTTTATGACAAGCTGGACAATTTTAAGACTTTTTAATTGTGTGTATTCTCAAGTGTTTTTTAAGATTACTTTTATCGGAGTATGCTTTACCACACACATTGCAGCAATATGGTTTTTCATTAGTATGAATTCGACGATGTTTTATTAAGTCGGTTTTTAAAATGCATCTGTATTCACAGCTGTTACATTGGAAAGGTTTCTCTCCCGAATGTATCTTCCTATGAGAATATAAATTACTATAGTTTGTGAATCTTTTATGACAGATGATGCATTCATGAAGCTTTTCTTCAATATGATTCTCCGAATGACGTATTAAATTGCTTTTAGTGGCGAATTTCTTCTGACAAATGGCACATTGAAAGTTTTTACTTTTCCTTCGGCCGGAGTTTTCTAAAAAGGAATCCACATTAATGAATTTCTTTACTTAACCATTTAATCAGAAGTTAAAATTTTAATTTTCACATTTATAAAATATTAATTACTACTACTTTTACTAAAAATAATATATTAATTAATACAAATACATTTTTATTATTAGCTATAAGTAAATATTAAAATTATTTTTCAAATTATGCAAGCAAAGAAATCGATAATATTATATAGATCATATACAATAATTTGCAGTATAAATATGAAACATTATGCAAAACAAAATATTTTAAACAATTTTTTCTGCATTCTATCAATCTGTCCATTAGATAATATGGAGACGAGTGTAAAGATGACTTCACAGTGACATTCTATTTTCGCTGTTCTCTTGTTATTTAACATTGAAGCATCTTCTATATTTGTCATCGTCGTTGTTCTTTCGGTTACAGTTTTTAATATATAAGGGCTTGTAACGCATTATCAGCGTAGATATCCACATTATTCGGTCGTAAATCTCAACATAATTTTACCGACAATTCAATGATAAGAGCTATGTTGATTTTCCTGAAAAAAGAAAGCAAATGTAAAATATATTATATACAAATCATAAATTTATTGCTGTAAATAATTTTTTTTTTTCAATTGATAAGTGAAAAACTGAGTGAAGTGAATATTTGTCATGTGTAAGCAATTTGCGATAAAGCATAACACCTGTGCTCCGGAAACATGTACATCATAGCAGTAATTCTTGATTTATTAAATTAGAAGAATATTGACAATATGGGTTTTTGTCTTGAGCAAATATTTCAATAATTAAACGTTATTGTTTATTTTGATCACAAATAAGTAATGATCAATTAACATAGAGTGACCAACTTTTTCTAGAGTTTAATTGTCAAACATATTCCATGAATTATCACCACCATCGATAATAGAGATAAGTGAGACTTTCAAAAATGCTCTCGAAATTTTATCCGGACTAAGATATATCGATTAGAAGATAAAAATATGTACCAATGTTGTAACTTTAATCAAAATTTTCTTAGGAAAATAAACTGTAGTCCTATATTTAAAAATGGGTGAGTTATGTTTTGCTACACTTTTATAAGATATTGACATAATGTGCATCAGGAGTGTCTGAAAAGAGCACGAAAAATATTTTAAATAATGCTGCTTAAAGCTGAGAGAAATAGAACTATTGAACTTTCTAGGTGCAACAAATAGATCTGGCAGAAAAAACAGGTTATAAGAATATTTCACTCACTGATACTGAACCATATTATTTTAATCCAAAATATACATGTTTTTAAATTATATATTCATAAACATTGATCTACGATAATGCATTAGGAATGTCTAACACAACGTGAAAAACAGAATGCAGCGCGACGACTTCGCTAGCTGTGGCGGTGCGCTCCGAATTCCAAAAGGGTAACGCATAGATAGGAGTGATGGTAAAAAATTTCTGAGTAGTCGCGTCGTACTGTTCACAACAACTCAGCTTGTCGAAATCTGAAAAACTTCACAGTTGGAATCGAATCACTGCAGTCCTTTTATCGGTTAGTTCGCTATCGCTCCTTAAACTTAGATGCTTCGCGCTATTGCTAGAAAAACGTAGGCGTAGAATCTGATAGAGGGCATCTGTATACATCCATGGCACTCAAAGAGCTAATATAAGCCTAGAAACCCTTGTTCTTGAATATGGCTGCATACCGAACTGTGATGGCGAAAGACTTCTAGCACCGGCAGTTCGAGTACTACTAACAAGTACCAGAACTGGCCTTAACTCTGCTTAATACTGCTCTTTGCTGTTTCAATAATGTTCCAAAATATACACAGATGTCCTATCAGATTCTTATTATTATTGCTTGAATAGCCCAATCGGCGATACATGCGGCGACATCTTTTTTGTGATATCTCACAATTCGTAAGTGATATTAAAAAACTTTCATAACAAGAATTGTTTTTCACACTTCTATCCAACTATGTCAAAATCGGCATTGGTTTCCATTGGAGATTTTAAAGTTGACACCTTGGGCACCTATTTTCGATGGTCCACAAAATTTTTATCATGCCCATTCGATTCGGCAATCAAAATTTTTCCCCCTACTTCCTATCTCATCGCGTTTCCGAGAAAAAGGGTGGCACGGGTGCTAAGAAACACCCAGTATAGATTGTGCGCGCGTACGTGTAAAGATTGTAAATATAGAAATGTCCGCTTTTGTTGTCGTAATAAATTAAAGTACATACAAAATATTAAAATAACTGCATAAATAGTTAATAACTTTTGAAAGTATTTTGTTGAATTTTATAAAATTCGATAGTGTATTATATTCAAATATGAGATATGGTTATTCCAGTAGATCCTTCGGATTAAACATGCCGGTTGGCTAACCATCTCAAGTTTTTCTTTAATAATTATAAATTATAGACATTCGTAAGATTGACGATTAGTTCGACTATTGTGTGTTGTATTATTGTTGTTGTAATTAGTTCGACTGTTGTGTGCCTTTACTGTGGAAGATTGCATATCATATAAAATGGACTCGAGCAAGTAAAGATTTCTAAAGATTTACATTAGGTTTGATATTTTATTCACATTACAAATAGATGATTTGTACAAATAATGAAGTCACGTCATTTCAAAGTAAAGAAAAATACATGTTGTAATATGTATACAAAAGAAGTGTCAAAATTCTATATACTTCCAGCGCAAAAATTTAAATCCCTATGTAGCGGTTGTAAAAGGAACATAACAATAAATACTTTAACTAGTTCAGTACTTTTTTAAATATAGAATATAAATTTTAAATTTATTGAAACAATAAAAAGGACATCTTCAGTATTCACAATACTCACACACAGTGTTCAGTATCTAAAGATAAATCTTACTTGTTAGAATATATCTTTAAGAATAAGTACAGAAATCTATTTTTACAGCATGTCAATTATATAATTAAAAACTTAGAAAAAATTTAAAGTTTCCTTACTTATATAAGAATTATGTCAGTGGTAATTATTGAATACATCAATTGAAGTCAGTTATGTATATTAAATAAATTTTATAATAAAGTTAATAACATTATATAATGTATAAATATTGTCTAACTATGAAGCAGGAAATATCTCTCATTATATTAAGCATACAGTTCATATTAAATTACAATTGTTATGGCATATAAGTATATGATATATAAAATAATAAGAACAACAATTTTAAAAATAACTGTTGAAATTTGTTGGTTTAGAATATATCATCCTCAATGAAAATATTTGAAACTGAATTTAACTCCTTTATTATTATTTATTTACATTCATTATACCTGTGTATTGTGTGCGATATATGTTATTTATAGAGTACTTTATTACAATTTTGTTGAACTCCTTTCTGCTATTTTTATAAATAATTTGAAACAATTAAAATTATAATAGAATGTGAAGAATTACGGTAAATCCAAATATTTCCTTTCTTTCTACTAATTTTCTATTAAATTTTATTTAGTTAAGGGCAAAGATACTTACATTCCTGCTCAATCTTTTAGAAATGGCAATAAGAAATGAAATGATTTTATCTTGAAGAATGCTTGTCATGACGGTATCCAATGTGAATAATTCAAAATGGGATCTCATATTGGAATCAATGAATTGTCTGTTTTTGATGAAATTATAAACATTGCAATGTTAAATTATAATTTTAAACATGAATGACTTGTAGTAATATTCTGTGAATAGGAAAATAGAAACCATTTGATAGTCTTTATATAAATGAGCTTGAGTGTGAGCATCATTAGCCTCCTTATAATTGACTAACAAAATTTGAGGTGGTGGGAATCAAAACAGATACAGGTTTAACATTATTATTGAATTGTCAATTGAATAGATATGTATTTCCTAGTAGCATGAGTGAAGTTTTATAATTTTATTAGTTTAAGATTTATTTGATAGCTATATTACTGTTTGATAACTTTAATTATCAAACAAATATTAAAAAAAACAATACAGGTTATTTTTACTAATTTCTTGAGCTTTATTATTTAGTTTTGGTATTTATTCAATATATAGTTTAAACACTAATCTCTTTTGGTCATTTTTATTCTAACACATTTGTAATTTTGTTCAAACAAACACAAAGTTTCAGTTGTTTTTTAGTGTTAGAACAGTCATTATTTCAGAATTTATTATTATGGTAGAATACTTGGCCAGGCAAAACTTTGGAAATATTGGAAATTTGTAGTTTCATTGGATTTAATATTCTTAGTCTTGAAATTTATCTTTATATTTATAGAGGGAATGGGATTCTTGCAATCATAAAAAGGATCTCTGCAATATAATTTTAAAAATGTTTTGTACATCAAAATTAATTTGCATGAATACAAGCTCCTATATAATTTTTCTTATAGCATATAATTAAAGATTGGTTATCCAAAAAGCACTTTGTTTTAATAAAATTGCTAGTCGTTTGCCATCATCTAATGATACAAACATTAACATTTTAAGAAAACTGTTCATAACTTCTGCTATTTTAAACCTTGCATATATTCATCCCACTTCTTGTTTAATTATAAATATTACAGCACAAATTATAAGTGGAAACATTATTTATTATAACTGAAGATCTTTCAGCTTCTTAAGCCATCGTCAGCATAATACATAAACGAATAAAATATTCGAATGTTATACAAACAGAAGTTTGTATAACATTCGAATGTTATAATGTTATATTTTATTCGAATGTTATAACTTATAATTTGTGCTGTAATATTTATAATTAAACTTCTGCTATATTGGAAGATAATAAAAACAAACGACATGTAGCACTATTTAGCTAAATAGTGCTACATTTGTTTGTTTTTGTTAACATTTTAAGATTTTACAATTACAGTAAACTCTTGATTATCCAGAATTAATACATGATATGGAAGTAATGTTTAATTATTGATATTTTATCTCAGATGCAATAGCTCAGACTTAAATCTTCAAATGATTTATTATATCTTAGATAATATGGGATCAAAATTACAAATATGCTATGATTTCTTGCTACAAGTAAATACACATCTTGTTTCTTTTTTCAATAAATAGAATAATTGGATAAATATGTGTGCAATTTAATTATTTTTAATATTAAATGCATATCATCTATAATTTGATTTTTTTTGAGTATTTTGCAGATTATCTGGCAAATTGCTTACATTAGAAATCATTAGACATCTGAATACATTAATTTACCTACTATCCCAATTATTTAGTTATTTAATACAATACACTCCTATGATTAGATTTCTCAACTTCAGGTAATCATACATATAATTAATAAAAATTCAACAGCTCAATAAAGTGAAAAAGAACTCAGTTAAATTTTTTATTACTGTAGAACTTTCGGCTTAAGTAAGCCATCTTCAGTGATTGATTTTTTACAAATAAGAATAAATCATTAGAATACATTTAAAATTTGTAAAAAATCAACCGCTGAAGATGGCTTAATTAAGCCGAAAGTTCTACGGTAATATAAAATTTAACTTTGAGTTCTTTTTCACTTTATTGAACTGTTGAATTTTTATTAATTATATTTAAGAAGAAAAGTGAAAAATATATTATTATTATAAGCATTTAGGTAATCATACATTACACTGTAGATTAAGGGTGACCAAACTTTTGGAAAAAAGGGCCATATTGTATCAATGAAATAGAGCCTAGGGCCACGTCCCAGTTCTGGCATCTAGTGAAAAAATTTTCATCAGACTTCACAATGTGGCTCCCCTTCAAGGGTATGGGTGAAGCCTGTGGTTGGGACTGATCTTGCCCTTTAGTAATTTATCTGATTAGAAAGGTGCATAAAGCAAAATAGCAAAAAATCTCCCAAAATCCTGCTTTCATCTAATAACTATTTAAAGTGATATAATTCTCTTAGAAAATTATATAGCCAAAATAGTAAGATCCTAAACTTTTTCTAAGGGGTGCATTTGTTGACTAAGATATCATAAAAAAATGACAAGTTAAAATTAAGCCAATTTTCTTAGTAGACTTTCATTGATTGTTATATGAATCATTGGTTTTAATAATGCTGGCAATCTGAAAAAGTGAAATGCTATTTTCAGAGAAGCATGGCAAAGTCAAAATTTTCTTACGTTCAATCTCTAAGAATCTAATTAATGATAATATTCCAGATGATTTACCGCCATCGTGGGTATGGGCTGCTAAGAATAGAGTATAGTTATGGTGTCTTGGCTTGCCTCAAATATGTTGCTTTATAAATTTTTTCTATTTTCTTGTCCTTCTGATTGTTTCTAAGTCTATTATTCATTGTTGTCCATATTATAGTAGGGTACTTAGACATGAGGGGGTCCCCTTGTCTTCCTGGATTATGGACTTTTTTGTGTTTATGTTATTTCCATCTTTTATATGTTTTTTATGTTTATTTATTTAATCTTATCTTGTATGTATTTTTTAGTTATGTTTATTTTTATTTCTACAGATTTTAAATTCTATATATTGATATTAATATGTTACTCTATTATGTATATCCTTTGTATGAACTGTTATTTTTTCAAAATTATAATTATTAGAATGGATTGATGTATTCTGTTTCTTAAAGTTGTTAGTATGTATTCTATTCTAATATTACTCAAAATTTGTTCTATAACAATGTAAGAATTTTAGAATGTTTTGTTAAGTAACGTTGTACTGATGATGGACTCTAATCAGATCCGAAAACGTTATAAGTGATTAAAAGTTTGCTTATACCTTGCTTGAAGTGCTTTTTTAAGATGATATATGTTTTGTTGACAAATCGATTCAATCAATTGTTTGTCATTTATTTCTGTAGCAGGTAGAGGCAGACTGGCCATAAGAGCATTCTGGCATGTACCAGAAAGGCCGATTCTGTCGTAACAATATGGTCTGGCAGCCATGAACCGATTTTTTTATATCATGCACCGCACTTTCAATATAATGTATATTTGTTTCAGATTCTTCATTTGTTTTTATTCAAATTTAGCAATATTTTAGTATTTGCACACAAATATAGACTTGTACTTTAGGTCATTATTTTTATTTTGTTATTAAAATTTGTTTTGTAAAAAATACTATGTATTTAATTTATTTGCTTATACCTTGCTTAAAGTGCTTTTTTAAGATGATATATGTTTTGTTGACAAATCGATTCAATCAATTGTTTGTCTACCTCCCGACGCATCAGGCAGCGCGGCGTAGCCTATCTGATGCACTTATACTGTATAAATGCAGATTATATTCTGCGCTCGATCGCCACAGGTAAAGTAAAATTGTACTCCGAAGAGATATTGATGTCGGTGTATGACATCATCATTAGGATGAAGTAGTTTCAGAAAATATCAAGTTAACAGTAATAAATTTTTATTGTTGTTATTGAATAACTGTTTTCTTTTCTAAAAAAAGTTCATATTCACAAATTCACATTAAAAATTCCATTAGAATACGTGTACGTCAAACGACTTCCAAGAGACTGTTCGAAGTTTCGTTTTCCCTATAGTTGAGTTGAGTTCGTATTTTAAAATAAGTGGATCACCCAAACGATTATGTCATACACCGTTAGGATGGTAAAAGTCGGGTTTACGTGTGGGCGAGAAGCGCGGCGTCGCCTGGCGCCATCTGTATACATTAGAGAATTAGAACCGGCGTCGCGTCCAGTCGCGCCGCGGTCAGATTGTTTTAGATCACGTAGTTCTGTCGGTGGGCGGCGAATCTTCAATTCTCTAATCTATAGTTTTTGGAGTGAATCTTTAACATAACGGAATTGTCGATTCGTATTTTATACATTAGTCGGTGGGCGGCGAATCTTCAATTCTCTAATGTATACAGATGGCG
>AYEL01087769.1:0-27144 GCA_000484575.1 Olivierus martensii
GCTGCCCCAATTAAACAATATAATAATAAATTCTAAAATAAAATATATAATATGTAGGTAAAGAAATAATAATTAGGTACCTGTTTTAATGATTTATTAAAATAGGTATTCAATTATTAGCTTTTTAGCGATCTCCTCTGATTTCGCCTTCAACACTGGTCCACTGATATTCATGTCTCGCCTGCTAACTATAGAAAATCATTGATCTAATATTTGTTTGACTTCTGAATCCTTTCCATCACACTTTCTTTTGATTGTTCTTGAAATTTTTTCTATAATGCCCATTCCTCACGCAGTTGATTTTCTTGTTGTAGAAGACGTGCTATGATAGATTTTGGTTTATTTCAGCAAGTCTAAGATGGCTTGTATTAAATGGCTGGCTTTTAATTTTATCCAGCATAGCAATTTTACTTGAAAGTATAAAATCATTTCTTGGCATCTTGGCAAAGATTTAAAAATTTTAAATAAAATCGACACTGTAAATGAATATTGCTAGATACAGTATGTAGTAACAATAGACTCTTAAGCAGATGCATACTTGCCAGACACATGATAGTAGATAACTGATTCGCATCACACTATTGTTGGCAAATAATAGTGTACTGCAGTATTGACATACTTTCAAAAAATCCCTAAAATATATCAAAAATTGCTAAATTGCTTTTCTGCTACTGTCCCAATTAAGTGTTTAAATTATGTATTAGTTTAATAGTTTGGTTTCTGTTGTTTGAGATTTGATCCAATTAAGCGGCTGCCCCAATTAAGTGGAATTGACTGCATATATATATATATATATTTAGTTGTCAATTGTTTCCATCTTTTATTTTCTGGATCCCTGATGTACACTTATTCTATACATGCTTCTAGTTTTTTGGCCATTATCCTAATGCATACCCATATAAATTTTGT
Organism: Olivierus martensii; assembly: GCA_000484575.1. NCBI lineage: Eukaryota > Metazoa > Arthropoda > Arachnida > Scorpiones > Buthidae > Olivierus > Olivierus martensii. The sequence continues at coordinate 910 of AYEL01087769.1, forward strand.
TTACTGTGCTGGAGCAACATGGTCTAAACTTTTAGATGGATGCATTCTGTTTTTTGACCCTGTGGACCCACATAACGATGCATAATATTAGAATAATTATTATGTATTTTGTGCCTTGTAAGAAGTATATGTATGTGGCTATAATTTTATTTTTAATTTTATTAATATAATATGTAAAACTGGTTTATTTAAAGCTTTCAAGAATGTATGTCTTAAATAAGTTTAGAAGTAATTATATACTAAACTTTTCATAGGTTCCTTGTTGTTTAAACTTATTAAATGATTGTGATGTTGTTTAGCTTTTCTTATACACGGTGGAAGAAAAGTCTCTAGTCCTCCAAATAACTTGATAAATATCATAATTTAAAAAAATCTGTTAATGTCAACAAATAGGAAGTCATGGGTGGGCTACACAATGGGGACCTTCAAATGAGCTGATTATGTCAATGATAGCATGGATCTCATTATATCTAACAACTATCTCTGCCATTACACCAGCAAGGGGCCCTCCTATAGGGACACCTTTTCTTTCCTACTACACATTCCAGAGTAAATATTATGTTCAAAGAAAAGGTGTCCCTATAGGAGGGCCCCTTGCTGGTGTAATGGCAGAGATAGTTGTTAGATACAATGAGATTTGTGCCATCCCCTCTTTCTTGTCGGATATTAAACTATATGTGAGGTACATTGATAACATATGTATCTTATGGATTAATGAATGTACACGTGAACTGGTCCATGCCCTCATGGATGGCTTCTTAGGCCTTAATCTCACTATTGACCAGTAAGAACATACAGACTTCCACTTCCTAGATGTCAGGGTCTCTATAGAAAATGGAAAATACCCCACTAATATCTATAGAAAACAGATGTATAATATGAGTATCATACCATCCTGGTCCCCTGATCCATGCTTGTATAAACTCTCTGCCTTTAGATATTTGTTTCGAAGGGTGCACACCCATTGCATGAGCTATAAAGAATGCTCTGAAGAGTTCAGCTATATCCTAGAACAGGCTAAAAAATATGGGTACACATATAAACAGTTATGAGGGCTATGGACCCAAGTTGTGCGGACTTTTGAACCGATATGTTCTAGTACCCACAATGCGACTCCACCTCAAGCACACCCCTCGGAGACCAACTGAAGATGTATCCTTAATTATGATCCTCATACTGCTGACATCATAAAAAAGGCTGCAGCAATTCTGGTGCAGTTCCTATATATAAAAGAAATAGAACAATTTTCTCAATGCTTTGGAATGACAAAGATCTTGTGGACCACCTCAGAAAATCAGGGGTGTATATATGATACCTGTGCAAAACAACACCTTACAACAACCCCAGCAGTATATAGGTGGCACCAAACGGAACTTGAAGAAAAGAATTAAAGAGCATAAAAATGATATCCTGAAAGGAAAATTAAATACTGCTTTAGCACAGGCAATCTACACGTATGATATTGATGTTAAATGGGGAGAAGCCGCTATAGTCCACCAGGTCGACTGCACGTATGCCATACCGACTTTAGAGGCTATGGAAATTGAAAAACATAGATCCACCTATGATATTCTCAATAACAACAGCCCAGACGATCTCCTACCATCCTGGAGGTGGGTAGCACGCAATAATTTTTGAGTGTAAGATATGTTAATGTAGTGAATAGTGTAGAATGTTACCATCACCCCACCGCTATATAGAGATATTTTATGAAAGTAAATTGAAATTAAAAATCTTGTAAAGTAAAATTATCTAGAATAGATATTTTGTAATATTATGTTGTATAAAGGTTAATTATTTAAATGTTTTTTAAATACTGTGTTCTATATTCAAACTTTATGTAACCGCCTTTGTTTAAAAATTATTCTAATGTGAATATTTGTATATTACTGAAGTGGGTCAATAAACTGACCGAAAATGTTTTAACTAAGTTAGTTATGTGTGTTTTATGATCTTTTACCTGCTTTAAAGTCTTGTATTTTTCTTATAGACTTTATAAACTCCAGCAGGTGTGGAATTAATTTTTGTCTATCATGTCAATTCCTTGAAATGCCCAAGATCAGTTTGCCCACAAATAGCAATTGATGAGGCTACAACAACTTTCATTCTTGCATAGTAACAATAGAGAATCTTCAATACTGCATCATTACTGTTTGTGCAGAGATTTCTACTGACATTTCAAGGCTGTGAGGAACTCCATTCAACATCATGCTCAACTATACTGGTGGAAGACATTTTGAGCAAAAGTTTAGTTTTTGCTTGTTGATTAGGCCCTGTGTTTTCAGTTTATTGATGTGGAGTGTTAATAATAACACACAAAAAATAGCCCTTCATGCAAGGTATAAGCAAAGTTTTAATTATCTATAACGTTTTTGGACTAATTAAAGTCCATCATCAGTGGTACGTTACAATTAACTCTGTGGAGTGTTATAACTTTCGACTAAAATAGCTCGAAAACTATGCAGTGAAATTTATAAATCCTTCTGATTTAAGTTTCTATGAGATGAATTTAGAGTTTTTGACTATTAAATATATTTTTAAAATAACCGTTATAAAAAATTTCAAAAAATTCAAATATCACATAATTTTATAACTTATTCCATAGATGGCGCAATGTGTCCGCCTGAGAGGTGGGCTTTCAGGTAGATTAACTTAGGTCTTATCTTTTAGATGACAATCATGCATTAATTAATAGTTGAGAAGGATATATATTAAACACTTAAAAAATTAGCACCATATGTAGTACAGATAAATCTTTTCTTTAATATCAATATTGTACAAACGTTTTGGTGTAAAGTGTTAGTTTTTTTAAGTGTTTAGTTTGAAAAGTTTAAGCAGTTTAAAAGTAAGGATTATTTAGGATATATATTAATTAACATAACACAAAAATCAATAAATTTTACAAATATCTTTCATTTTAATGCATCTGTATTTTTTTATTTGTGATGTGATGCTGTTTCTTGTGCAATGAAAATAAAATTGAATATTTCCTTTCTAACGTGCTATTTACCACTAAATAGTTTTATCAAATGATTTTAGGGAAATTCAGTGGAAATGAGTGAGTAGTTGATCGTCAATCAATCCGATTACAGATGTCTTCTCATCCATTTGTGTGGGTTGACAGCTCATGCCTCTAATCGAAATATCAGAACACGCTCATCCTTAAATTTTTTTACAAGATTTCTCAGTTGGTCAAGATGTTTGCCAATCTATAGTCACCTGTCAAAATTAGGCAGTTGTATTGCTGAAAACATTCTCGATGGATACTATAGCCAATGATCATTTGCATGAATAACAAATAAGCATATGTAGAAAACATGTTTGCATCAGTTGGACTAAATAGTGAATAATAAAAGAAGAAAATAGATCTGAAAAATACATAAAATAACTTGGTGAAAGATGATTTTGAGCTGTGCGATGGAATAGTTTTAACTTTGTAAAGTCTGGTAAAAGTAGTACCTAAAGAAAGAGATCAATCTATAAGTCAACAATCACAAAAAGAAACAGGAGTTAAATCAGTGATATATTCCAGATAGATTGCTATATTAATGACTACAGGAATACCTCGATTATCGCGATTTTCGATTTATCGCGGTTTATAATTTGATACCAAAATTCGTATTATTGCACTCCAAATTCGAATTATCGCGGTTTCGAGATGTAGCCCATATCCAAATTCAAATTATCGCGGTTTCGAGATGTAGCCCACTACATATGTAACCAGACGATCCAAATTCTAATTATTGCAGTTTCGAGATATAGCCCACTACATATGTAACCAGAATTACATTTACTCTCCAGGTAGCTCTCTTAAAGCACTTAGTTTTTATCCGAGGGTGTACCTATTCAATGCTCATCAGTAACTGTCCGCGTTTGCCTGAAATACATGTGGACAAGGCCAGCTTAAACCCGGTAAGCAAACAATGCACCGTATCGGGGCACCTTTGGAAGGAGGAACCAAAATTATTATTTTCTGAATATTGTAAAGGTGTTGAGTAGATGTTACAAGGAAACTGCATCGGGGTGCCGGGATCTCTAGAGCAGATATGGCATATGGATATTTTTTCTCTTCTTATTTACTCCTACAATAAATGCTAAAAGAAACAAGGATGATCAAGTCTACAGCTATAAAGAAGAAACGTAATGATCAGCTTAGAAGATTAGCACATTTAACAGATTTCTTTTTTACCTCATACATAAAATTTCATCAATAGATTTGAAAAATCCTTGGCAATGATCACCCATTTTACATGTATTATTTATCCCGATTATCGCGGATTCGATTATTGCGGTATTTTTCGTGGCAACAATAACCGCGATAATCGAGGTATTCCTGTATTTACTAGAATTAACAATTCACCGTACCGACATGTAATTAAATATGTAGTTATCAGTTCAGTTGTGTTAAAGATTCGTATAAAAAGGTGTGTATATATTTCCAAAAAGGTACCGATTTCATCTCTCATTCTTTAATGAACTTTGACCTAAAGATTGTCGCTTTCGTTTGATACTACTTTGGATGGAATTACAATCATATTCATAGTAACTTATGTGAATAGCTTTAAGTCTGCCATTTTATCACATTATACTTTTGCGCAAGAAACCAACTGAATTTTCTCTTTTTAACCTATACTATAATTTTAATGATGTCAGGAAAGTTCAATGTAATAAATGAATAGCTGATCTTCAATCAGTTTAAGTAGATATTCCATTCAATCTATGTGGTTAGCATAACTCTGTAGGAAAAATAAGTTGATTCTAATTTAATATAATTTTTAGAATCATTTAGAATTTTTAGTTAATTTTTCTAAGAGATGTCCTCAATAGTCAATACATCAATCTGTAATCACGTGTCAAAATTAGACAGTTCTATTGGTAAAAATTCTCATGATAATTATACATCGTCATCATTCTCTGAATAACCATGTGCAGATTGATCATTGCTAAGACTAATGGATTGTAATAAATAGGCAAATAAAATGTGTAATGGGCAAAAAGATATAAATAAATTGGGTGCAGACCCAATTTCAAACCCAGATAGATTATACTTTTATTTGTAAATACTCTCAAAGCTCTCGTTGTTATTTTTCTATACTTATACATTACAAAAATATTATATTTATTATCTGACAAATTTAGATACATAAAGAAAAAGTAAAAATGAAGAAATATTTTCAGTCATATTTGCAACATCACTACAATATTTCTTGGATGATAATTATACATTAATTCACAAAAACCTTTTGTTTTAGCTTAACTGAATGGCTTTAGAGCTGCCATGTACTGATATCACATTTTTCAGCAAGAAAAACAACAAAATTTTCTGTTTCTAAACTATTTGGTCATTGGTCAGTAGATAGAATCCTTAATGATGTCAAGAAAGATTAAGTGGGAATGGTGGCAGTGTGTCCCAAGGTAGATACACTTTAAAACAAACAGCAAAAAGCAGGGGCAATGAGAGGAGGGGGTGATGGGCTAAAATTCCCAGTCCTGGGATTCTCAGGGACTGTGACATCATTCCATGATTTGTTTTTTTATGCAGTAATTAACCGTAAAAAGATGGTGCTGAAAATTACAGTCTGAAGCGGAATAATAAACTGCCCCAACCTTATAACTTTAAAATTACTTGGGAGCCTATGTAAATTTTCCCTGGTCCCAGTGACATCTCTCAATGCATCTGGCAAAAAACTTTAGTCCCAGTGGAGTATTTAATTAAATTCAATAGAAACTTCGTAATTATTTCTAATTAATTGGATATAAAATGCAGAATAATTGTAATGTTTCTAAGAAATAAGGCAACCAGAAATTGATTATCGAACAGCACTAAATTAATCGTTGAGAAAATGATTGAGAAGAGACCAATTGACGAACATGCTTTAATTCCCAGAATGACTTATCATGAATTTTCATTTGAATGGCGAAGAAATTTCCAGTGAAATTAATGTATGTAATCACAATAATTAAGATTCAAGACGAATCTTTGAATTCAATTGAAGTTCATTTAGAAAAATACATTTTTTCATGGAAAATTATATATTGCAGAATCGCCAGCAAGTACTTTAGATAATTTGTAATTTTTTATTTCCCGGTAAAAGCAGTATAATCTTATACTCCGGTAAAAGCAGTATAAAAGAAGAATCTTTTTTATTTCCCGATATCCCAAAAATTCCATAATTAATTTTTATAAAGAAATATGTTTTTAATTAATAAGACAAACTTAGTTAATATAAAGAAATTTTGCCTATTAATTAGATTAAATTTTGAAATAATTAAATTATAAAATCATTCATTGATCACCAACATATTTTTTATTGCTGATGTAGCTGCAACAGGTTTACTAGTAATAATAACCAATTAATCTCTACAGCACTAAATTTCTGTTATAGAAGAAAAACTATTTCTACACTATTGTAAGCTTTCTGTGAATATATATAGTGTATCATAAATTGGCTGAAGATGGCTTTAGAAATAAAAAAAATTTTCTGACTAAATTGTAGTATAAGTTTTATATATGTTAATGTAAGATGAAGTAAACAAAACTAGAAAATATTAGTTAATTTGGTTTTATTTTAAGTATTAATATTTAACTTGAAGTATTTTTGTTAACGAAATAAGATGAATTATTGCTGTACTGTTTAGTGCTTTGGATTTGGAACTACTTTATTATTATTTTTATGCTTGAACCAGAAAACTTTTTAATATGACTTAATATGTGTGAGTTTTTTTAAAATTTACATTAGTTTAAAGGAAATTTATGTAACATATAACAACTGTTTAATTTATATTATTAAAAATTTGTATATAATTTTATAATCCAAACTTCAAGGGAATTTACTCTAAATTAGAGGTATCAAACTAGCGGCCTGTGGGCTGCATGTAGCCCTCGAAGTGATTTTTTTTGTGGCCCCCAACGCTCTTAACTAAAATGAAAATGAGAACAATATGTTATGAGATAATACAAAGTAATTCTCGCTTCATAGCTGTGTCATATACTATGATGCACTAGTTTGATTTTAATGAAATTTCTTAAGTTTTTTTCAATTGGCCTTATCAGACATACACATACAGATGATTTTCAGATTTGTGACACAAACTAAGTTCTTTCCTGCAAGGACTATATCATTTTGTGTGAAATTTCTTACCAAAAAACAAAATATAATAAATGAGAACCTATGTTTTTTTTTGGATAGCTAAATACAATAAACAACTTCCAAACAATCTCTCTTTGAAAGACGTTTATGAAGGACATGCTAAGGGGCTTGTCAAAGATTTATTTGTTGTGTTATTAACTTATTTAAAAAATGTAATTATGTTGTGGCTATTTGAAATTTATAAAATCTTAATGAATGCTTTTGTTTTTGTACAGAAAATGTGACTATTAATGTTTAATAGAAAATTAGATTAATAGCGAGGAATTAAATTAAAAACATGCATAATTAAAAGCAATTATGTAACAATTATATATTTTTGCAATATGTTCATTTGATTACACAATGTTTTTAATTATTCTATCTATATTTCTGAACTCTTATTCTAAAGTGTAATTTAAATATGATGTAGCCTGCGGCAATCTTACAGGCTTATTAAATGGCCTTTGAATTAGAATGAGTTTGACACGCCTGCTCTAAATGAACCTAAATACTTTGCCAAATTTTATCCCTTGATATACTTAACAGAAATTTTAATCATATGAAATAATTTTGAACTAATTTTAGCACCATTTCGTAATTAGAATATTTATTAATTATTAAATCAAAGAAGACCTCAGCTATCAAAAATTAAACTAGAATTTTTAACTAATTTATATTTTTTAATTTTTTTAACTATCTGAAGAAAAAATAGCTTAATTATTAATTGATAGATGGTACCACTCTTTGATTTAATAATTAATAAATATTCTAATTACGAGGTGGCACTAAAATTAGTTTGAAATTATTTCAAATGATTAAAATTTCCGTTAAACATATCAAGGGATAATATTTAGTAAAGTAATTAAGTTCATTCATATGTAATTTCTGAATTTATAGCATAACACAGTGTTTTCCAAACTGTGGTGTGCCTTCTCGTGAGACCCTAGTCAATTCCAAGGAGGTGCTCTAGAATTAAAATCATTTTTGAGACAAACAAACAAAAAAATTGGCAAAAGGGTTATGAATACATATATACATGAACCCAGAAACTTTCTGTTGTAGCTGTTTTAAAGACAAAATATTGATCTGATTTAGTGATTGAAAAAGAATTACGATAGCTTCAATGACACATCGATTTGAGAGAATTTGTGCTGAAAAATAAACCCACTCATCACATTAAATATTATGTTGTATTAAACGTGTATTCTATTTTTCATTTTTTTTGTAACATTTGTTTAATTGTATTAAAAATTATCACACTATAATAAATATATATAATATTAAATTGTAAGTAGAAACTATTTATAAAATTAGACTATTATGAAAATGAGGGGCATACCAATTTTTTTATTAAAATGGGTATTCAGACACAAAGTTTGGAATCCACTGGCATAACATATTACTGTATATTTTTAGATGTAAGAATTATATTAAGTACCGGAGTTTCTCGAAGGTAAGCACTGCGTTTACATTCGGGAAATACAAAAATTCAGTAAAGAATAGAAAATCTTGATGTAAGTGCATGGACTTACATTAATATTATAAGCCCATGGGCTTTTATTTAGAGTGTAATAGACTGTTTCCACTATCAGCATACTCTGTAATCATGGTTACTGGTACCATCTACCGTACAGTACCATAATCAATTTTCAAACATTGATTATAAAATTTAATTATGATCGGCCTCCAAACTAGGTTTTCATTATCAGTTTTAATCTTTATTAGCCTTACCATGATTACCATAAATGCTGATAGTGGAAACAAGTTGATCTATACTGTACTGTAATACATTGACCCTGTCAAAATATACATTGTGTATCTTTATTTTCACATGTTAGCATTTACTTCAGAACAAGCAAGTGAAGTTGAAATCTGAATAATGGATTGTAAAATGTAAATTATACATCATAGTTAAATTGAAGTATTGAAGAAAAATCCTAAGTACCGGTACCATAAAAAAAATTTGCCTTTTACCGTACAGTACTTGTACCATATGGCATCATACAAGCCATTACCCTACCTGTCAAGTCTTACAGTACCGGTACTTGGGATTTTTCTTTAAACTTTGATAACATTTGCCTGTTTGCACAATAGACCTTCCAGGTCGCAGTGCTGGGCTTTTGGACTCCCCTTCGCCTCTAACTTCTAATCTCTCTATGTTACATCTGCAGGCAGTAACACTACACTGAATGCTGAAATTCAGTGTACCAGTAGTGTTACTGCCTGCAAATGTTACCATAGAGAGGTTAGAGGCAAATGAAATGAGATAATTATTTTGGCACTAAAATTTACAGTTTTTACTGGGGTATGGTACTGTAGTTGAATAGCATCATTACCAGAAAGTTCTAACGAGTAAGTAAAAAATACCAATTTAATATCACATTTACTGCATAAACAGTATTGCATATTTGGCAACACGAACAGTAATTTTCACATCTTATCTATATGGCACTTTATCGGTAGATCCAAGTTTCGTATTACCGGTATCAGTCCCTATCTTTCACATCTCTTCACTACAGGCACTTCCTTCAGAGTGATCACTGTCACAAGACTCACTGTCAATAACTGGCACTTCAGTCTCAACACTTTCATCAGACTTATCACTTCTTTCAGCAACCATTCCCTCAGTTTCTTGAATTGTACCGGTGTCTGCAGGACCTCTCTGACGGTAGTTTAAGTCTTCCATCTGAACCACCTCTCCATTTTCCAAAATTCCACATGTTCGGAACGCGTTTTTGATGGTGTCAGGTGAAATCGATTTCATGGCATTGGAAACGAAGTTGATTATTTCCTGGTAGCTCGGTCACTTTCAATAGCCCTTCTTGGTGAACTCTTTTGGTCCATGTTCTTGCCAGTTATTCCACTGCTGTCTCATGTGAGTCTTGAATGACAAATTGATGGCAACATCCAAAGGCTGAAGATATGACGTAGTTTTCGGTGGGATGACAATGGTGATGGTGTTCACCTCACGTTTAAGCATTTAAGTCACGTCCGGTTTGGTATGGCTGCCAAAGGAGTCCATAAAGAGGATACAACTTGTTCGAACCAAGAATGAATCTCTATTGCGGAAACAGATCTGAACCCAGACCTTCATCAAGTGTGAATTCATTGACCCCTTTGAAGATACAACAATTGCTACACTCAATGGACATTTGACTTTCAGGATTTTCTTCAAAATTTTGAAAATAATCATAATTTTAAGGAAGCTCCCGCTTGCAGATATGGCTAAGACCACAGTATAGGAAGATGATGTCACATATGGAAACTTCAATATACTTTCAAAACAGGAACTGAAATAGCTTGTGACTTGTTTTATATACTTGGGACATAATGGTAAATCAATAAAAATAACGACTGTTAAGAGATTTGAACTAGCAATCTCTTTTTCACAGAATTCAGCCATACACGTATATTTTGCATTTTTTATGCTCCTTTCAAATCAGAGAGATTACTAAGGAGTGGAGCCAATTCAACCACAGCTGCAGCCACACCCGTGGAGAGGGGTTAGATGATGAAGGACGAGAATCGCTGGGCCAGGCCCGGAACCCGAAAAACTTTTCAGATGCCGAACGTGGATCCTCCTGGCACGCAACACATTACCACTCGGCGATCCGGCCACCCACATACCCGTATTATCACAATCATCATTGCATTTACAGTATCAAAGAAGCCTCTTAAGTTGAGGATGAGAAATTGGATAAAGAATGCTTTTTTGAGGTTTGAAGCGAATCGTTCATCCAATTTCGATATAGATTTTGAAATAACATTCTGAAGACATTTTTAATTGGAAATATTCATCTATCTGTTATAGTTTAGATGGAATTTTCATTTGCCATAATTTGCATGTTCAACGTCATTCTGACTGGACCGTCTGAAAGGTCACCCACGAATTCATATTTATTCGCAATAACAGATTCTGCATAACTCTGTGATTTAAACAGGGGGTGCGAGAGACTCTTGGTTCACCCTGTATTTTATTTTTGGGTTGAAGCTGAGACCGAGCACCAAACCATCCCAGTTTGGTGCTCGGTGGTTGACTCTGATGGAGAGACTGCCACTGCAGGGTAACTCGGTATGAACTGTCTCACCACTTTAACTTCCCTTTCCTATAATTCATACTAATTGTATCTTCTCTCCTCATTGAAGCTGAGACCGAGCACCAAACCATCCCGGTTTGGTGCTCGGTAGTTGACTCTGATGGAGAGACTGCCACTGCAGGGTAACTCGGTATGATCTGTCTCACCACTTTAACTTCCCTTTCCTATAATTCATACTAATTGTATTTTCTCTCCTCTATCCTAATTCTTCTTTTTTATAATTCTAACAGACTACAACCTATAAATATATCTGTCTTCCTATTTCATTGGAAATTATAGATAGGAAGTAGAATTCACCCACGTCTCCTAAGAGAAGACGAAACGGTACACTCGCTTTTATCATTAGTGGCCTGCCATATTACTTCTGGCAGCATCCTTTCCATTTTTTCTCATACTTCCCTATATTTTTACCTCATCCTTCGTTATTCGAAAGGTTAAATCTATTAAATATATCGCCTGTCGTTTTCAATAAATATAAAAGTGTATAATATAAAAGTATATAATGTATTTCTTGGCAAGATTTTTTTTATTTCTATCAAAATTAATAAATCATATTATATTATTCGCAAATTTGAAAAGAAAGGCGGATTGATTAATACAATTACAGAACATATAATTTTAAACAACAGTATTAAAAAAATCAATAAATTACGAAAAATATTCATTTTCATTTTGATAAAATTAAGCATAATATATACTACATTTTTCATTTTTTATAGTACAAATACTTATTATTGCGTTAGAGTGATACAGTACATAAATTGATAGCATTTCAATTGAATAAAATAAAAATATTTTCCGGTACTTCATAAAAAGTTCAAATTCTGTATTCAAGACTCTTTTATAAATAATTCAAAAGGATTTTTAAAAGATGATATTCAAATATTTCTTTTGTTATGAAATAAAAATCTCTAAAACTTGATTTATTTAGAAAACAAATTAAATTTTGGGTAAACAAGTTAACAGAAATCGAATTATAATTTTGCTTTTAGTTGTTCTTTCATAGCATACTTATTTTCTTTCACAACATTAAGAATCTTCGATTTGTTAATAAACGAATAGGCTAGACAGAAAAGAATAAAAATGAATTTGATTTAAATAATAAAAAATATTTAGATTACCAAAATGAAATAACCTTGAAATTATTTATAAATTATGCACATAATTTTGGAAAAGTTACATTTTCTCCATATATAGTATATACTCAGAAATTACAATATTGATATTATTCCTCTTGCAATGCACCATTATATCATATTCGTGAGTTTACAAAAATAGAATAATAATATAAAATATTTAAATTTAGTATATATCTTTAAATTAAAAATTAAACGAAATATCAGTTATTTCGTTGTTAATTTTTTCATTTATGATTTCAGTAGAATAAAAAAAAGCATGTAAAAATTTCAATCTAATTGAGTTACCTTCTTGTATTGTTATATAAGTTTGAATCACACATCCATAGTTTGAATGTTACATCACAGCTAGGTATACTGCTGTTACCTAGCTGTGATGTAACTATTCTATTAATTTTTCTCATAAATTATTAAAATGTTTCAGTTGTGCATTATCAAGAACATCTTTTTTCATAGAAAGGTATTTGATAATTTGCCAAATTATAGTCAAATACAAGTTTAAAATTATTTAAATGATTTTATTTAAATAAATTAATCTGCAAAAATATTCATAAAACTTTTATTGAGAAAACAAAAAAAAAAAAATTTAAAAATTCTAAATTGTATAATATAGATAAAACAAAATATTTACAAAAAAAATAAAATATTTCTATTACAAATTATCTACATCTCTAGTTTTTCATCTATAATATCAGTGATAAGCATTGGCACAGCCAGAAATTTAGCAAAGGAAGCATAATTAAAAAATAAGAAATATGGAATGTTATTTGAATAAAACTGCAACTTAAAAATACACAAAATTGTGCATTATATATTTTATTGAATATGATTGATTTATACCTATCAAATCTGTTTTATATATAATAATCAGATGAAATCACTGAACAAATATATATTAACAATAGGGAGTGCAATTGCTCTCTTGCACTCCTCCTAGCTGCATCACTGATGATAAGGAAAAATTTAAGTAATATAGCTAGACAATAAAAATTTTGTTTTTTGTATTTTTGAATATGATTAGAACTTTTTTCTTTTATGTATAATAGCTGTATAAATAAATTCTTAAATTTAACTACTATGAACAAGAATATAAAGAAGTTTAATTATCTATGTACATAATTATTATTTTCAGTTCATTATAGGACTATTTGCAGCTTCAAATTATTCAAAAGATTATTTAAAAGATAAATTATTCTAATCTTTTGAAATAATATTAAATTATTTTAATTATAATTCTTGTTTTATTTTTTTCTTTTATATTTTAAAATCTATATTTTAGATAATTGATAATCTTGTAATGCACTAAAAACATTACAAATGGTGAAAAGGACATTAAATTATAAAACTCATATATGTTCAGAAATTATTTATAAATCGGATATTATAACTTTATGTAATAGAAAATTCAGTTAGAAATATTAAGAAAAGTCTCTTTTAATTTGTAACAGGAATGCTATTTTATAATAATAATGTTCAAGGAAAAATGTATCTAAATTTGGAAAATTCAGTTAGAAATATTAAGAAAAGTCTCTTTTAATTTTGTAACAGGAATGCTATTTTATAATAATAATGTTCAAGGAAAAATGTATCTAAATTTGAAATAATCGTTTTTATCAGGACCAGATTTATGCCAATTGCATCTCCTAAGCTGCAACATTAAAAAGCTCTCTGAAATACATTTAATTTTTAGGGATGCATGAAGCTCTAGTAATATGAGGTCCTAAATTGGTAAGTGCCTAGCCTATATAGTTATAATAAGAATTAAATCTTAATCCCAATACTATCTGATTTGTCCACTTCTCATTGGGAAGTGAGTTAAGTTACATGAAACTCTAAGAGCTGTAAAATAATTGGAATGTGATATTAAGTATTTTTTAATTTTTGTCTGAATAGCAAGATAACTCTACCTTTGTAGTCACAGTGCCAGTCAGAAGTAGATTTGACAGTTAAAATGACATCTACCCTACAATAATTTGCAAAAATGTGATATTAAGTATTTTTTAATTTTTGTCTGAATAGCAAGATAATTCTACCTTTGTAGTCAAGTGCCAGTCAGAAGTAGATTTGACAGTTAAAATGACATCTACCCTACAATAATTTGCAATATGTTTTTGTAAAACATTGGACTTTTATTTTGTTTTGCTTTTGTAAAGGGCAACAAAATAAAGTTCCACGAGATCTCTGCACCCAGCCCTGCAAATTCATTAAAAACAATATTAATAATTTATTTTTCAACACTAAAAAGTCAAAACATTTCTTACTGATGATCTGCAACTCCAAAAATATGTCCCCCCAAATATTTATGAGAGAGATATGTCTCAACATATTTTTGAATAGCACATTAAGTCCTCTAAATTTAATTAAATATAAAATAATTGGAGGTATTTCATATCAAACTAACATTAGAAAAATATATAATCAAAATGAAAATAATTTAAGCTAGAGCTGGTAATATTTGATGTAGAATTCTGTAGTAATGTTATATTTATGAATAGTTATACCAATAATAACATATATAAAAAAAATTCTTTTTTTTTTCTATTTTAAATGAAAAGTTACAATACAAAATTAAAATGAGGTAAAAATAATCCTACATTTGATTGTATTATAGTACATATAAATTAATTTAGTTATAATAAAATATCTTTTTCAGTTCAATTACTATATACAGTATTTGTAAATTTACATATACATACATACAATACAGTATTTACATTTTTTTTTTTTTAATTTAAAATATATTTTTTAGCATGAAACTCAGTAATCACTTGGGCAAGTTGGAGGATTAAAGTAGCCAAATACATTCAGTTCATATAAACTTGCCATTATCATAAAAGCAACATACCAAATCATCATAATTATTCCGTGCTTTTTATCTAATTTCCAATTATTTAAATAAGTAGTTACTAATAAAAATAATACAGTTGATAAAAGACTAAGTGTTGAATATGTTAAACCTGTAAAGAAAAAACTTCTTTAATATCTTATCTATCATTAATATTTAATTAATTAATGATTTAATATCTATCATTAATATTTATTTAATTAATGATATTCATCATTACTTACCTTTACTTCTAACAATAATATGTGATCCAGGCTTTACAATTGCTGTTTGTAAAAACCATGGTAATCCCAAACACAAGAGAATATCAAAAACATTACTGCCTACAGCATTAGAAACTGCCATATCACCATAACCTATGAAAATTATATTATTTAAAATTACCAATTAAAATTAAATTATTTTTAAAAGTAAACAATAATCAAATAAATAGTAATATGTTATCGATCTTACCATTTCTGACAACTAAAAGACTTGCAATAGCATCTGGAACACTGACTCCAGCCGCTAAAAATGTTAATCCCATGACTGTATCTGGTATACTTAAAGTAAAACCTATAAAACAAACATAATTATTGATAAATAAATTATTTATTATTAAATATGTATATAAATATGTAAAAAATCGAATATACAAAACTTTTATAAAATCAATTCTTAATAAATTGAATATCATTTGTAGTAATTTGAAATTCTGGACATTTTAAACTTTTGAAATTTCTATTGATAGTTAATAAATACTTGAAACATAATTTTTTATAATCTGAAACTTATATTTAAACTTAGTTATTGATAATTTGAAATTTTTTATAACTGGAATTTTATATTGAAATAAAAATTTTAATTGCTATATTATATTTGTTTAAATTTTCTAGTGATGACATAATTTAACAGTAATGTCTATCCACTATGTTATGTTATAAAACAGAATAACTTGCTGTTTCATTACTTCTTGATTTACAATTATCTCATTCTTTTATGATATAAATTTGAATAAGTCAATAAGTTTTCTTAAAGGATATTCAACTTTTCAAAAATTCTATATTGTTAAATAAAAATAAATAATAAGCCAAATAAGTAAGATAAATAGTTTATTCAAAAACGTTTTCTGCTATCCACATAGCCTGCCTCAATTGAAATGATTTCAACTGAGGCAGGCTATGTGGATAGCAGAAAACATTTTTGATTAAACGATTTATCTTATTTATTTGGCTTATTGTTTATTTTTATTTAATAACTAAAGTAAGAAGTATTTCAGTATTCTATATTATTGATACTTTTCAGCATTAAATGAATATTAAATTGCTTTGAATAAATAACACTAAATGGCCTTCAACTTATAATGATGCTCTATTCACAGCTAAATTTGCATTTTTAGGGGCCTTAGGACGAACAAGGCTTTGGGGCCCCTAAAAATTCAAATCAGCTACGTCTAATTTTAAAGGCTCCTTATAACTTAGAAAGTAAAATTTTAAAGGTTCCTTATATCTAGCACTTTTAATTTAATAAGAAAAAAATGGGTTTTTATTAAAGTTTATAAAAGTTGAAAACTGATTGATAGTTTTGGGGCCCCTAGGATGTGGCCTAGTCGACCTATTGGTAAATCTGGCCCTGGCTCTATTCCAACAAATATTTTGTAAGTTGATGTGTTCATTAGTTGGAAATGATGAGCAATCAATAGATTATTATTACTATTATTCATTACAGCAATTTAGTAAATTTTGTGAACTATAAATAAGCAAGAAAAAAATAAATGTTGCCCGTATATCAGATCATGGTATATAGATTCATGTGGGTATATGAATTATATTGACTAATCATTAGAGATTATCAATTACATAATAGTTGTAAGACAATGACTATCTGAATACAAGCATTCCCCAACTTAAATATATCTGACTTCCATAACTGATTCATGTAAAATATTTTCCAAAATATTTTTTTAGTCTATTTTCCAAAGGAAATGGAGACTTAAATAAGATTGGGCTCATATCTGTCTGTGTACCCCTCACTAATAACTGTTTAATTAATTAGCAGATTTTCATGAAATTCAATAGTGATGTTCTGCCATTGAAGGACACCTTGATGCCGCATCCTTTAATTCTATAGGCTTGCTTAATCCTAAAGCGTAAAATATCATTTTTTTCACAATTTTAGTTTATATCATCATCAATAGATGGTGCTAAATGTTAGCAATATAGGGAATACCATATGGCTTACTGATTTTTTAACACAGCACTGTCTATTATCAATATCTATTATAATGATGTTATAATCCCAATGCAATGTCATCAGGTTGTAACATGGATGATACATTCTGATGACATTACCTGATACATCATCATGGCAATAGGATGCAATTGTGACATCTATACTGGTTACATTAATGTTAAAATTGAACACAAAAACTGATGAATTCCAAATGCTAAATAAATGAAAAATAACATATTTGGAAAGTAGGAAATTTTAGTTCTTCTTGGAATTGATTTTGTTTTTGAGGTATAGATAATATATATCTATTATATTTGTCAGTTACAAGTCCAAACATGATGGTCTGCAACATTTCAAAATTTGCATTATTTGATTTATGTTTTGTATATTGTTTGTTGATCTTAAGTATCATATTACTAGTGCAATATTATTCCATATAGTATTGTCTCCCTTTCAATCAGAGAATAATATAGTACCATAATATGGTATAAATGCAGTCACAGTAATATAACTAGTTTGAATAGTTTTGCTTCAGAATTTTTGTTAAATTACTATTTTTCTGATTTATATGAAAACCTTCAGTCCCAATTATTTGTTTAAGTTAGGGAATACCTGTCTAATACTTAAAAATATTGTTATAATATAATTTATATTAATTATATGAAAATATTATTGTAGATTCATTCTTATTCATAAAATTATTTTTTATAACAAGTTTATCATTTTATTTTAATGAACATAAAACTATTTGATTCTTCTTTAAATTCAATAATTTAATTTAATGTTTTAAACTTAATTGTTAAATCTAATAATTTGAAAAATATTTTCAAAATGCATACCAATAATTGTAATCATCCATACCAGAATGTAAGATAATACTGCTATCCATAAACAAGACATTAAAAATGTTACTATATACCATTTCTTCCATCTTGTTTTTCGACAATCTGGAATAGTGATATAACATAGAGCAGTTAATGGAAGAGAAATTATCCATAATGCAAAACGACTACAAGATTCTGGAGGATCAAAAGGACTTTCATCTTCATCATAAGTGGCTGAATAAATTTCATTTCCTAAGATATATAAATTTGATTATTAAAACTTTGTTTAATTTCAGAAAAATAATTAATTTCACAGATATCAAACTTTTAAATATGTATTAGAAAGAAACTTGTCAAACCTATGACCTATTCTGCTAAATAAAATTTTTTAAATTCAATAATACTTCAGTGTATTATACTAAATAAAATGATGTGATGTATTATACTAAATAAAAATATCAGAAATAGCACTATGGCAGGAACATCAAACACAAGTGCATTTAACAACATTAAATACAACCTAATAGTAGACTATAAAGTCATATTTAATGTTGTTAAATGCACTTGTGTTTGATGTTCCTGATCTTTATAAGTTTGTTTGGCAGTGTAAGTTGGAGAAATGGACTTAAAAAGATTTTGTAGACATTTGTATAAGTAATAGATTTTATATACAAACAGTTTATTCATCAATAAATAGTAATAATTATTACTATTATTATTCTCCTTTGGGTTACACTTTTCTATGACAATGGGAACTGTATTCTCTAATCCACTTCTGAACTGTTAATAGTTTAACTGTGCCATAATAGCCAGACTAAGTGGTGCTCAGAGTCATCTACAACCCTCAAGAAGATTTTATTATTATTATTATTATTATTGCAATCATGCTATTTGCAAGGAATGTCAAGAATATTCTTTGCAATCATTTCAAATAATTATATATTTTTGCATTGTTACACTGTGTGTTTATTTCTTTTTATTTTGCTAATGATACTACTGTTAGATATATATTATAATTTAAGAAATAATCCCAAACATTTTAGAATTTTGTCTATTATAATTGATTGTTTAGAAAATTAATTATTGTAATTGTTATTTGAACTAAAGAATTTGAAACTGAAGAATTCATTTCACAATTTTGTAATTGCTTAATTCATTCAATATGATTCAATAAAACGTGGAATTTTATCAAAAGATTTCTTGTTTTTTTGGATTGATTTAAGGATGAAAGAATGTATGTGCTTTTATCTAGATTAAATATTTTTAATTCTAATTTTATCCGAAAATTATAAATAAATACAGTAAATTAATTGTATTGAAATGTATTTTGATAAGCTTGCTTTTAAAAAGAGATACCTGAGATTTTTATCTATATAACTTAGTCAATACTAATATCAATGTTGTTTAGAAACACTTGCATTTCTTAGAAAACAATGGGTTGTTCTGAGTGTATTGAGTCAAGATATAAATAATTCTTGGAGTTATATTTAAACTCTTTTCTGTTTTCTATGCATTATAGATCAGAGTTTACTATATCTTTTAAACATAAAAAAATACATTTTAGTCAGCCATAAATTAACAAGTAAATTAAAATAATTTTATTTTCAGAAAGATAATTTAAATATTGAATAAATACAAAATTTTAAGAAAAACAAAAAAGACAAAAATTAATTTATAAAAGTACATTGACAAAATCTTTCTAAAAAACAGAGATATTAAAAACATTGAGAAAAGAATAATTTAAAACTTAATATAATATAAATAATATAAATGCAAATCTTTATAACTTTATAATATAAATGAAAATCTAAATTAAGAAGTAAATCCAGTAAAATAAAATTTATCTAAGGTTTTACAAATAAATCTAGAGAAATTGAGTATATTAAGATAAACTATTTTTCCAGATTGGACTGAATTATTAGAAATATTATAATTTATGATATTTATAAAATATTAAATTCTAGATTAGGTAAAAATTAAATTATATATAATTATATAATTAACCTTTCTCTTCTTTGCTACATGGTATAGGTGATGAAGAAGGTGATTCTATTGTCCCATTTGTACTTGAAAGGGATTTATAACCAATTAAATGAGAATTTTCATTTTTTTCAGGAGAAGAATATCGAGCACAGGGACAAGATAAATTCTGAATCCAAGTTTCAACATGTTTATTGACAAACATAAAACCAATGTATGCACCATATAATAGTAACATAGCAACAGATTCAGGCCTGAAAAAATAATATAAAATATATTAAAAATATAATTTAACAACACAATATTCAAAATTTCCAAGAAATTAAATATTAATCATAAGCTTCATTCTAGGACAACAAAGAGAGGCTTGAATATTTTTCTTTTTGAAGAAAAGTAATTCTTAATCTTTTTTATAGTATTTTTCATAACATGAAATGACACATTATGAAGTTATTATATATTATTGAAACTTCACATCTATCATTTTTATGTTTATTATATTCATGATGTTTCTGATAATGCAGTAAAATGTATCTGATTTTGTAATATTTATAAGAATTTTTTCAATCATAATAAAAAATCTTATATTGATAAAAGAAGCAAACAATCTATCATATCCTTTATTGTTACTGTATAACTATATCTCCTTTCTCTTCTAATAAATGAACACATGAATTATTTATCATCATTACATGTTAGAATAACCATTTATACAATAGTAATAGTTTAAACTTTAAATTAATTATGCTTTGCTGTTGTTTGAGATTGGTGAATTTCATTTTATAAAAAAATAATACTTTTAGAAAGTTTTACCAGAATTATTTTTATAATAATAAACTATTACAAAAAGTTTCTATTTTCATAATATATATTTTAATAAAGTATTTATTCTGCAATAAAATACAGTATTATTTTTTATTGATAGCTTCCATACAATATATATTTTTTTTATTCATCAGTCATTAGATAACATTTCATCACAGTTGTACATCAATATTTTTGCTAATTAATAGATGCTAGTAAACATATAATGTCAATTTAATTTTAATAATATAATTTTTAATATTTGAATTAAAGAGATTGAGAAAAAGTTTATCTACTCTAATATAACATAGGTTACTTTAGCAATTTAAACTGTTTAATTGCTAATGTCACAAATATTATAGCTTAGGAACCTAAATTGTTAGGATAATATTGTAAGAAACAATTTCATTTTTATTTTATTTTAATATGAGAGAAAATATTTTATATGAAAAATAATTTTTTTTTTTCAGCAGCAAGTCTTTTTCAAAAGAATTGTATAGATTTTAAATTGTCAAATTTTGATAACTTAAATAATTAGTTATTGTTATACTGTCAAATATAAAAGTTTGATTTATTAAAATCTTTTAAAATATAAGTTTTTAATTTATAAAATATATCTCATCACATATCAATATGTGATGAGAGAAAAAATCAGTTAATAAATGCATGTACAATATATTATTGCAGATGAATTTATCATTATTATGATCTATTACCTTATGCCATTATTCTTTTGGATTGTATGACTTTACATATGTGAGGTATGTTGGAAATTGTTATTATGATTATTTGTAAAGTATAGATTATGAATGTTGAAGATTTGCATTCTACTTCACATACTGTTAAAATAATCTGATTCTGACTAAATAAAATTTGCTAGAAGAATTCTGTGATGATCCCAAATGTCAGATTTTGTGGAAAAAGAAAACAAAAACAAAAATGATAATAAATACTTTTTTCAAGTATTACAAACAAAAAACTTTTATTAAAATCTTTTGTTAAAATATAAATATAATCAAAACTTTTATATCTGATATATAACAATAACTAATTTATTAAGAAATCAGAAATTGTGTTATTAAGAAAAGATAAAAAGAGTAAATTAAAGACACTATTAAAATCTATATATAATTCTTTTAAAAAAATCTTGCTGTTAAAAAAAAATTATTTTGCTTATAAAATATTTTATCTCGTGTTAAAATGAAATTGTTTCTTACAATATTATCCTAACAATTTAGTATAATAAATAATATTTGAAAAATATACATTTAAAATAAAATATATTGTTGAAATTTTAATATAATTCATATAAATTCTCAATAATACTATTATTAGTAAAGAGACTATGGAATAGTTAAAACACAAGCACCAACATTAGTAGGTTATTCAGTACAAAACTATTTGCAGAGTACTTTTGATTGCTATATAATCATCTTCAGCACTATATTACAACTGCCATAAGAATGTTTAATCAGTTAAGATTCTACATTCTTTTTGTTAAACCGTTCTTATGACAGTTGTAATATAGTGCTGAAGATGATTATATAGCAATTGAAAGTACTCTGCAAATAAAGTTCTGTACTGAATAACCTACTGCTGCTGGTGCTTGTGTTTTAACTATATTATCTTGGTAAAGTAGTTACACTTTTGAATAATATATGGAATGTATTTTAAATACATTAAAATTCTCTGCTCTTCTTGAGTCTATTAGAAATTTAAAGTTTTGCCAGTTAATATATTAATTTCTAAATACATTTTTATAGAATATCAACAACTACTGAATGCAGAACATGTTTATTTAATATATTTTCAATTAGTTATTAAATAAAATAAAAAATTTCATGCACGTTTTTATTTAAAAAAAATAAAATTGAAAACAAATTAAATAAACTTATGTTCTATTCAGCAACTCTTAATATTCTATAAAATTTATTATAAACTGATATTCAGTATAGTCAATATTGAAGAGTGGGAAGATTTTATGATGTATAATTCATTTTCCAAGTAATCTACAGTTTCTTAGTAATGATAAATTATGAAGATCTGCATATAAAAATTACTGGTATATTAATATTTAGGTTATGTTATTGTTTCTTTTTTAATTTAAATATAATTGCTCAAAATATTGCTTCATTTTCTTTAATTTCTTCAAAGATTTTAAAATTCTTTTTTCTTTTAATTGTTGAAAGATTTTGTAAAACATGAACTCAAAGAAATTTGCTTCTTAAAAATATTTTAATTTAAATTAATTAAAAAAGAAACTTTTAAAAACTTAAATTACATAATATTAGTAAAATTCATGGTGTATTCATATATAAAATCTAAAAAAAAAAAAATAATAATATGCATTTATATAAGAATTTAAATAACAGAACTGTTAATTTTGAAAGTTTGAAGTTCATTTTCATATGTACTGTACTCCTCTTTTAGAATTCAGATATTTTAGTATATTAAAAATATCTTGATATTCAAAATATGTAGAATTTTTTAAAAATATTTTAAATGCAATTTATAATTAGCACATCTATTATTTATAAACAAAATGTAAAATTGATTTTAATATAATTCAAAATAATTTTAAAATAAATATTTGAAGTTAATAGTATTTAACACTCACCATGTTACTACTTCGTTGTACATTACAACTAGCAATGCAACGATACTGATTAAATAAAACATACTGTCACGGAAGAGAGGCCACCAATTTAGATAAATAATCTGGAATGCAATATAAATATATGTTAAACATTAAAATCAATTTAAACTGATTTTGTAAACATTTGGATAAATATAACAACACCTATCTTAATCTACAAATTATAGTAATATCCTGCTTAACGCTACTCTATTTAACGTTATTTCACTATAACTTTATTCAAATTTTAAATATTTTTTCTGTAAAAAATTAATGAAAAAATTTTTTTCAAACTTAAAAAAAATTTTTTGTAATTATTTTTCAAACCTTTGTATTATTTATGTAATTCTAAGTTATATATTAAATAAATTTCATAAAATGTAATAAATTGTATTTATTTTTAACTGATCCCATATTTTTGCAAAGATGTACCTGCTTAACATTATGAAAATTTGGAATGCATCCTTCACGTTAAGTGGGGTATTACTGTATTATATCAAATTTTAAATATTTTTCTGTAAAAAATTAATGAAAAAATTTTTTTGTAATTATTTTTCAAATCTTTGTATTATTTATGTAATTCTAAGTTATATATTAAATAAATTTCATAAAATGTAATAAAATGTATTTTTAACTGATCCCATATTTCTGCAAAGAAGTACCTGTTTAACATTATGAAAATTTGGAATGCATCCTTCACGTTAAGTGGGGTATTACTGTATTATAAATTAGTTAAGTTATAAGCATAATCTTCAACATATAAGAACTGATTAATGATAACTCACACACAACACACACATTATATATATATATATATATAATCAGTATCAATTATTTAAAATTTCAGTTTATGAAATGTTTACATATAAAAAGCTTATAAGCATAATCTTCAACATATAAGAACTGATTAATGATATATAATCAGTATCAATTATTTAAAATTTCAGTTTATGAAATGTTTACATATAAAAAGACTAGATATTAAGTCGTTCTGTGTTGCCGAAATTAATCATATTAGCTATACATTCAGAATGCATTATTTTTCTTTGATGCAGTCCTTAAGATTAAATGTGATTTGAGATTTTAGACTTTGTCCAATTAAAGTTTAAGTTTTTAAATTCTATTAAGGATCTAGAAAATATTTAAATAATATCAACAAATCCATAAAATTTATATTTAATATTTAAGTAAAATTGGATTTTGAACATTAAGTCGTCCTGTGTTGCCGAAATTGCTATACATATACGAAAAAGCTATACATTCAAAATGCATTATTTTTCTTTGATGCAGTCATTAAGATTAAATGTGATTTGAGATTTTAGACTTTGTCCCATTAAAGTTTAAGGTTTTAAATTCTATTAAGGATCTAGAAAATATTTAAATAATAATATCAACAAATCCATAAAATTTATATTTAATATTTAAGTAAAATTGGATTTTGAATTAAAAACTGTTTATAAAATCAAATTTTAAAAGAAATATAAAACTGAATTTTATTGATAATGCATTATATATTTAAAAATTAAAGAGTTTCAATCAAATTAAAAATAATTACAAACTAATTGAATATCTCTACTTATTATTACACTGTTAAGTAAAATGCATGCATCAATCTTTGAAAAACAAAATTATCTTTTGGTGAATTAATATAAATCATTGTTCCAACCAATTACAATTTTTTAGTTTTTCATATTTAAAATTCATAATTAAAATTTTTGATCATGGTTCATATATTATAGTTAAATTACAAAGCTGGATCTTAATAAACCTAGAATAAACAAATATTCATAATATTTTATCATAAACATTGAATATCTCAATTGTATATAAATCTACAATTTAATAAATGTTATGCTTGAATGTTTATTATTGTAATGGTGAAATTTTTCAAAGAATGAAAAATTACCTATAAATATTTGTAATACATTTGCAATTTTTGTTTATAAAAGAATCACAGTTTTTCAATTATTTATTTTGAAAATATTTTGTTTTTATTTACAAAGTTTATGATTTACTCATATACTATAGTGATATATACACAGAAAATATAACAAATTAATCAATGTAAATGTTAACAATTGATATATATGAAAAAAATATGTACTATGAAAATAGTTTTTAAGTTAAATTTTTGCATTTCAAGAAAGTTTTTAAATTCATTAATCAATAAGCAAGCTCAAAACTGTGCATTTGTAAAAATTTAAAATCTTTTTTATTCATACCAAAATTTATTATTCAGAGTGTTTTTAAACAATAATATCAGACTTTTACATGCAGTTTTACCATACATGGTGTTAAAAACAATAAAAATAAATTTTTTTTAATATATTATAATATGAAAATACATGAGCTGTTTTATTATCAGTTTTATTGATCTATTTTCATATAATTTTTATGGTTTGATATAAATTTTTTCCCAAGTACATATAGTCTGAAGAATGATTATGCAATTAATTCTAAAAATATTAGGAAATTTAAAATAAATTTCATTTGATTACTAATGTAATGGATAATAAATGAATGTTATACAGATGCTGTCTATAACAATTTAAAATTTTATTAAAGAATTATAT
>AYEL01087770.1:0-24409 GCA_000484575.1 Olivierus martensii
GTACTATTATTCTATTTAGGTCATCAATTTGTAATATTCCGTGGGAAAACTGGAAAGAGTTTTATTTTAGATGCTTATTGTCCTCATTTGGGTGCTAACTTGGGCATCTGTGGTAAAGTACACGATGACTGTATACAATGTCCGTTCCACGGTTGGATATTTTCTGGCCACGATGGCTCCTGTGTAAAAATACCTTACACTGATAAAGGTGAAAAATTTTGCATTTCATCAGTATTTTAATGTAGATTCTGTACTTATGATATTTAATTATATTCAGTTCCAGAATTCGCTAAAACAAAAACCTGGTTATCGATTGAGCAAAATGGTTTTATTTACGTCTGGTATCACGCAGATGGACAACAACCTTCGTGGATGCCACCAGTTATTCCAGAAATAGAGCGAGGATTATGGATTTATAATGGGCGTGTTCAGTTTACTACTAACTGTCATATTCAAGTAAGCAAATGAAATATAATTAAAGGAATGTTAAACTCAACATTATTTTAAATATTTGTTGTTTTAATTCAGGATATATGTGAAAATTCATCTGACGTGGCCCATTTTGATTCTTTGCATCAAGCAAGTATTTTAGGCTTCGATGACTTTCATCCTGATAAACGGTGGAATATCCTTAAGAATGAATGGACAGGATTCATATCGACAGTAGATCCATTACCCAATCAGCACATCATCACAATAAAATTTAAACAGAAGTTATCAATTTTTGGAATTTTAGTACCTTGGTATCAAAATACAGCAGAAATAAAACTGGTAAAGTTGTTAGCAAATAATTGTAAATCATTGTAAATAACTCTTTATAATTAATTGTTTTCTCTAATTTGTTAACTGCACTTTTCTGATGATTGAACAATATAAAACTAGATTATTAAAATATATAAACTTATATTGTTCAATTGTGAAAAACGTGCTGTCGGCTGGATGGCCACATGATAAAGCTGTAACCAACCTAGAGGACTGGATTCAAATCCGGGTCCCACACCTCCAATTTTTCAGTAGGGCTCCGGTCCTGCCATGGAATTCCATCCTTCAATCATCCAGTTGACTCCATTATGGGTCCAGTGTTCAGTGGGCTTTATAAGTGAACGCCACCACAAACTGTACATCTTTCGTACGATATAATAGTTTAACCAATTTAACCTAATCTCGAAAAACGTGTTAATATTAATATTCGAGAGAATGAAGTTCATATAAAATAATCTCTAGAGCATAATAGCATAAATCTCTAGAGGAGTTTATCTATAGAAATATAATTCACATTTATTAATCGGAGTATTTATTACTGTTATTGCTTATACTATTCGTCTTTTATAAAAAGGACATTTTTCGTTAGCAAATGATATTTATTTTATATATTTTAGTAAAAAGGTCACAAAAATTGTCGTCTTCAGAATAACATTTTTGCTTATTCTCAAAAATACGTAAATCATCAAAAATCATAGTTGAGGTTTTATTCATGTTTATTACATTAATTTCTTCAAAGACGTAGAACGCTTAACTGGATATTATAATTTTTCATGATTTACAATAGTTTCTATTATGGAGTAGAACAGTTTGGAATTGGAATTAGAAAAATGATGAAAATTAAAATGACGACAATGGAAGCAACAATGTATTGCAGTTTTTGACTAAATATCTACTTTTTATGTTGCACAAGTTCCTAACATAATATAATGGATGGAAAACATTAAATCTATCACAAAAAAGATAAATACAACATAAAACAGATCAAATATAAAGGAAAAGTTATTTTTGTTATACCATATCTGTAAGTAGGAAAGTCGTCAAGGAAATGGAAGGTGTTATTGTTTGTAAGAGGATTCTTTTTCTTTTTTCTGTCACTTGCGCACTTGGCACCACTCGACTCTGCTTGAGACCCACTGGCTCTCTGTCTCAGTAAAAAGTTGTCCAGTGTCATTTGTTTTTTTCTACATTTTAAAATGTTTCTAAAGTAATACATGGCATTATAATTGAAAATGCTTATGTTGACGACCTACAATTTCGTAACTCGAGAAACAGTACGTCATCCGAGATACTTTGTATTCGGAAAACTTGTTCGAAAACCAAATTATTCGTGATCAGAGGCTTCATAACTGTATTAAAATATCAAATATTTTAACTTTCGTTAAAAATACACTACCAGTTACATAAACATTTCTTAAATGCAAAAATCTGTTTAGTTATATTCATCATAAAATTCGTATGCAAAATATTATATAGGGGTAAAGGACCACATATTGAATACACTGAATATTTTTTTCTTAAATTTAAATATTTCGTTTTTTATAACTGATAGAATGAATATCATTATACAGGGTGTTTTTTTTATCTTGAGACAACGAAATATCTTAATTGGATCTCATTATCGGAAAAAGTTGTTGTGTTTCGAAGGGACAATCAATTGGTGATCTTAAATCTGACCTTGACCTTGACCTTCAATGTCATTTGAGGGTCAAGTCAGTTTTTTAAATGGGAAGACCTACTTTCCTTCAATGTAATTTGAGGGTCAAGTCAGTTTTTTTAAATGGGAAGACCTACTTTTGACTCCGGCAATGGAAAGAGCGAAAATTTCACAATCAGATATACCCTTGACCTTAGCAGAAAGAGTGAAAATTTCACTATCGGATATACACCCTTGACCTTAAGGTTTAGGACAAAGTTCAAGATTATTTGCAGGTCAAAAGATTTTTCCAAAGGGAAACTATAATTTTTATTACCCTTGACCTTAAGGTTTAGGTCAAAGTTCAAGATTATTTGCAGGTCAAAAGATTTTTCCAATGGGTGACGTAGCTAACGCTGATTTTCTTAGTTCTTTTGTCAACGATCCATTGATAAAGTCTCTCTTCAAGTTCCGGATACTTCTCCTTTCTTCCGCAGCCTAACTTCCTCTTCATCCTATTTTCCCCCATTCCCTCTTTCTTAATCTTTTCCCTCTCGTCCCGCCATTTTTATAAGCATCTTCGACTTATTCCTGTCTCACGACTTAATGCAGCTATGTTGCTGTTCAGCTCTTCCAATCGTGACAGAACTTTTAGTTTGTCCAATACCTTATAGCTCTTCCTGGTTACTTTTCCAACACTGCTACCAGTAGGTCCTGAGGTGCTAACGGTATTGGAATAACCAGTACCTGTATCCATTTCAATGTTATCAAATATAACTTGAATACAGCTTGAGGTAAGATTCCGTTACTGTAGGTAGAATTATGTGCTGTTTTGTTTTTGGTTTCGTTTTTATTTTTTCCCATGAGAAAATTTCAATTACGATATTAGCAGTTGATTTCCAGTAGGAAAGGAGTAAAAAAATTTTTTTATTTGTGGTACGTTACCGGTAATTTTCATAGCTAAACCTCGTTTATAAGCTCATGAGCCTACATTCCGGAAACGATTCAATATTGGACATCCATAAGATATAAAGCCAAAATATAAGCCCATGCGCTTATAATCGGGAAGTAATCCAGATTGTAAGACATATGGGCTTACTTCAAGAAGAGCCTATTCATGAGAAACTCCGGTATATATTACAACATTAATGATTTTATTGCATATGGGCTTACTTCAAGAAGAGCCTGTTCATGAGAAACTCTGGTACAATTATTAGTATTTTAAAATAATTTTATTTTGAAATAAACTGTTTTTAATTCAATTTCATTATGAGTTTAATAGAATTTAAATATTCTTATTTAAGATCATAGAATTGTTTGCAAAGAATTAATTTTGATAATAATTCAAATTTTTTATTTTAGGCATGCTGGGTTCTACATTATTTCAGTGAAATCAAATTTCGGCATGATACTAATTTAATTCAGGCATTACATTTAACACAGAATAGCTTATTAAATGATAAAGATATGCCTGTTAAAGTTGAAGCTGCCATAGCATTACAAATGCTTATTACAAATCAGGAAAAAGGTAATTAGAAGTTTGATTTTAATAAATTTTTAATATTAATATATTAGAATACTGAATAATCAATTAAATAAAATTGATTCAGATGAATATTATAAATTTACAATTAATTTGTTAAAAAATAGAAATGTTATAGAGCAGCAATGCACAGCCTCTGGGCCACACGAGGCTCTCCAATGATTTGTTGGCAGCCCTCCTCACCCTGTGTTGTTTTAACAAGTCACATAAGTGAAATATTATTTGTAGTTTTGAACAATGCATTTTGAAATAATACTTTCCTAATGTGAAATTATTTTTAGTGATTCAATAATAATGTTTTTAAACTAAGAGGAAAATTAATAATCATATTTGTAATAATAAACATTTTTTGTTTTTATTGTATTTGTGAGTGTGAAATAGATAATTTAAAAAAATTATACCTGCTCACAAGGTAGCACTGATACGTAACTAATAAAAATTTAGAATAAATTTTGCATTTGGCTACTACAAATGGCAAACATAACATAAAAAAAAAACATTAAAAAAATTATTAAATCTATGAAATACCATGCATTCAATTAAAAATTTTTTGATTATGCTTTGCAACATATAATTACTAAACGTGATATGATATATTACTTGGATTGGATTACTAAACGTGATATGATATATTACTTTCATGGTTTTTTTTGGTGGCCCCTCCTATAAGTCATAGTAAATCTATCCACTCTTGATCTTAACAAGTCTGTTGCATCCCTGTTATAGTTGTGAGAGACCAGGAAAGGTGAGAATGATACAGTAGTTTATTTAAATTGACTATTGGCTACTGCATGCCAAATTTTTTACTCCTGTATAAATGTCTTAAAAGGATTATTTTCTCTATGGAAATATACATAGTCCAAGCATAGTCAATTCATCCAAAGATGAATCAAGGATATATTCTAGTTACTCTGTATTTAGGAGTGATAAGCAGTAAGCTAACTGGATAGATGTAAAATACTTATATCATTAACTCATTTCTTGTTATCAGCTGTAGCTTTTATAGTAGACATTGCCCAAATATTGTGTGTACTCATATATAAGTTGATTCCCCTTACTTAGTTTAAAAATTGGTAAAAATTTATAACTCATATATAAGCTGACCTCAACTTTCAAATATTAAAACAATATTACATTCATTGAAATACAGGTAGGCCTCGATTAGCGTGAATAATTGGTACCACGAATTTCTTGCACTAATCAATTAAAAATTTTTTTTTATTTGTGGCATGTTACCGGTAGTTTTCATAGCTAAACCTCGTTTATAACGGAAACGATTCAATATCAGACGCCCATAAAATATAAAGCCAAAATATAAGCCCATGCGCTTATAATCGGGAAGTAATCCAGATTGTAAGACATATGGGCTTACTTCAAGAAGAGCCTATTCATGAGAAACTCCGGTATATATTACAACATTAATGATTTTATTGCATATGGGCTTACTTCAAGAAGAGCCTATTCACGAGAAACTCCGGTACTTTTTAAAAAATATGAATTAATTTAATTTTTACGGTGCTTCTTATCAATCCAAGCCTCAGAGTTAAGAAATCTGTGTAACAGTGTTTAAAAATTACATTGTAAAATTGGTAGCTAAATAAAATCTTTATCCCCATAATTATAATTTCAATATAATGGCCCAACATCTAAATAGATTATTATAAACTGACATAACTCAAAAGATTTTTATTTTAAGAATTGCGTTATTATAATTCTAAAATACATATTTTTAAAATTGGAGAATTAAATGATATTTTTTTAATAAGTGTTTATATTGGAAAATGCACCACTTGAAGACATAGTTCATTTGAAAAGTTTATACAATTTTATAAAAGTTTATGATTTTTTTTCTTTCTTAGGAGTAGCCAACCTTTTACTAAAATTTTTAATTATTTTTTCAAATGGCAGGTTTTTTTTAATTGAATTAAAAATAAATTCAAGCAACTTTATATATAATCAGAAATTTTATACTCTAATATTTTCAACTAACCATATAGAAAATATGAGACCTCTAGGTGTCGCGTTATGGGATTTAAGTTGATGTCTCAGAACTTCAAGCTCAGCCAGACAGGAGAATAACGGAATGTTCCGACACAGAACTGACTCAGATTACAACTTAAGCCAATATTAACATGTTTATTGTACGAGAGAGAGTTCTTTATATAATTATCAAACAAATAAGATCACCTGAAGAGGATAAATACCTTTTTAACAATTATGGAATGGGTGATACTCTGCTCCTCTATTTGCGGATTCCTGTGCAAGTGGTAAGAGTTTGCTCTCATTCGTAACAAAGTTTGACAGTTTTTGCTAATTTTTTGTTAGTTCTTTATCGTTGTTTTATTTCTTCTTCCCTATTTTTTTTCATTTGCTCTTCGGTAGTTTGTTGGAGATGGCTTTTTGTATGAGTCAGAGGCATCTTCTTTCAATGTGACTTGAATTCTCGGCAAGGTAAATGCAACCTCTTTCTTCTGCGGTTAGGACTTGACTGACTTACTTCATTTGCGATCTTAACTAGACTCTTCTCAAAGAATTTTTCCCAGGTCAGAATTTGATCTTATTTGAGCTTTTCCTGTGAAAACCCACGCAACCTTTGGTCCGTTGTCTTCTCAATATCTGAATGTGTATTTTCTCTTCCCATAATTTTATTCTCCTTACGACATCTACTCTGTAATCCAATTCCTATAACAACAATTAGTCTTGAACAACACTTCTTTCAGAATACATTCATTCACTGGCGTTTATTATCACTTCTATTTGACACTGTCCAGAACACATAATTGTTGTTTTTCCCTTGTTTAGGACTTACATCTGATCTGGGAAGCAGATGATGATAATTCACAGGCAATTTTCAAAGGAAGTTGTGTCCAACATTCCACAAAAGAAATCAATTTTTTCTTAGTATTTTTGGAGATGGAAACATTAATAATATGATTCATACATTAGGTTACAGATGTTTGATTTATACTCAATATGATATTCTTATATATTGATAGTATTACAAATATTTATTCTATACAATTATATTGAGTCAAAGTTATTTGGATTAACTAGAACTTGGGCTTTAATAATATAAATACAAAAGATGAGATTTTGACATTTAGTAGCTGATTCATGTTTGAACTTTCTTTCTTTTGTGTTATCGTCATTTCATTATAGTTCCTTTTGGCTATTTATTTTTATAAAAATTTACTTTTACCACTCTTTCCTGTCTGCTAATATCTTCTCTGTTGTTATTATTCTTCTGTATTCATATTTAAACAAATATCTCTCTGTTCCTTCACTTGTGGATATTCCAAATGCAAAAAATTGAAGTACTAGTGTTGAGTGTAATATATACTAAGTCCTTGACTTGTGTAATTTCAGAGATTCCAGACACAAGTCTTTTGATTTTTGTTGAATTTTTATAAAATGCAAATGAAAAATTCATTAAACAATTTAATTTTTGCAAAAATATCACCTATGGTCTTAAATTAAATATTAAGCATAGATAAATTTCATTTGGCCATTCCAATTGTTATGGCCATTCATATATATTGAATTTAAGCATTGTTGGACTTACGCAGTTTTTATGTGGAAATTTTTTAGCTGAATAACCATGTAAATCAAAACCTATTGTATTTGTAAATTTTAAACAATTAAAAGTTAGATTGTTGCCATACAGACTAAATATTGATTTAATGAATATAATCCAGAAGACAAAATAACTTAAAAAATTTAATACTAAATTTATCCAGGACATAATTTTTTTTTTTTTTGGGATTCTTTCTGAAAATCGGAATGGTCAAATTACCATATAGCAATCTTCAATTGAAAGAATTCATATTTAAATACTTAGAATTTA
The DNA here is from genome assembly GCA_000484575.1 of Olivierus martensii. Lineage (NCBI taxonomy): Eukaryota > Metazoa > Arthropoda > Arachnida > Scorpiones > Buthidae > Olivierus > Olivierus martensii. Next base: position 7,786 of record AYEL01087770.1, read on the forward strand.
TAGAACACTCAATTGTATTTTAAATAAAACATTGCTAAAATTAAAAATCATTAAATGAAAAAAATTAAATAACCTTAATATATCAAATAACAAAAATTATGAATAAGTGAATATTTAAAACATAGCATACAGCTGCATTTCTCAACTGCAAGGCAGTTGGGAAATGCAGCTGCTACTGCAGTCAGATCCTGGAATCAATTATTCCAAGCTACAAGAGGTTCTTTTTGAATTTGAGATTTCATAAATTTGTAATTTAATTATTGAAAAATCAGTAATTAGCAGTTAACTCTATATTGTAACAGCAAAAAGTAAATAATTCCATAATTTTCAAAAACTTTGAAAGTTTTCATTATTATGATAAATAATCATTTTTTATTTGGAATACACCAAATTCTATATAATAAACAAATGAATATTTATTAAATACAGATTAAATGAAATTTTATAAAGATTTTATGTATTTTACAATATTGTAACTTTTGCTATTCTTTAGAAAAAATAAAAAATTAAATTCCCTGCTGACAAGTGGTAAATTACAAATTCATAAATAATTTTCTTATTACAATTTTTTTCAAATCAAGATAATTAAAATCAATTTATTAATAAAGAGCTCAATTTTCCATGAAGACATTTGGAATTTTGTATGAAGGTCAAAACAATATGCCAATGAAAAACATACCAATTACTGATTTTTCAATAATTAATTACAAATTTATGAAATGCCAAATTAATTTAATGAAGTTGATCTGAGGAAAATACAAATTGTTAAAAGTTTTCAACAGGATTAATGATTGATACTATTGAATTATCAGATTTAAATTTAATAATGTAATTGTCTTGTTAAATTATGTATTAGTGAAATATTACTATTTATGATTATGCCATAACTAATTTGTTAATATTTAATTTTAGGAAAATGTAATATTTAATGCAAACTTTTATAAAAATTAAAAAATATATTTAACATTGTTGAAATTGGAGCCTCATCTTTTTCAAAAGAATTTACCAAGCTATTGTTTTATGAAAGTTGAGAAATGCTGGCATATAACATATGTTGTATCAAAATAACTAATAGATATTGGAATATATAAACAGCAGGAGTATACACAGATTGTGAGAAGTTGGATTTTTCTTCTTGCTTTCTGAAAGAAGTACATTTATTGCATAGCCACTAATTTACTTATATTAACTTTCTTCATCAAATGTCAATCTGTTATTTCAAATGTTTATTTGTGATACCAACTGTAATGGTACCATTTTTGATAGTTCAACTACATCTACCTATATCTATCAATACTTACAACATATTTAAATAAAAATGAATTTAACTAGTACATATAGCAATGTAATTGAGTTATGATTATAATAAATGTGATCAGCCTTCAAGTAATCTGTTTGAATAATTTTGCCATTTAATGTCCCTATTATTCATAACTGTACTTGTGCACAGTCATATATCCATTCCTCTTTAATATTTTTATTCATATTTTGCTTAGTTGTTAATGAAAATATCATTTGTGACCCATTGAAATATCTATCTGTTTCTTACCAACATTATTCAAATACTTAAATAACAATAGAAATGAAAAGCTTTTTAAATTAATACTAACATTGTTATCACTACAGAAATTTTCTGGTTTTTCTGTATGGATAGTTAGAATGCTTGACTAAGATCAAGACAATTATAGCAACCATCTACATATCTTAGCATTCATTTGTATAAATACTCAACTTAGAAAACCAAACTGCTTAAGTTCATTAAATAACAATTTTAAAACAAGCACTTTTTAGCAGTAAACTCAGTAGATATTTTTTACTTTATTTTGTGAAGTATTTTCGGCTAATTGCTATCTTCAGTGCTATATATTAAGTTAATATATAGTGCTGAATATGGCAATTAACTGAAAGTACTTCACAAAATAAAGTAAAAAATATCTACTGAGTTTACTGCTAAAAAGTGCTTGTTTTAAAATTGTTATAAATACTCAAGTTTTCCTTTATAAAATAATAATAATTTAGGAAAATTTTTGATTTTCTGCCTGTGAGAGTATTTCATAAGTTAACTTATTGTGGAAATATATATAATAATAATAATAAAATCAATATAATGTAAAATTACACAGTTAATTAACATACTATGACAGTATTTCAAGATGGCTACAATTACACCAAAAATTCCTAGCCTTATATTTGAAACTTTTCATTAAAATCTGTGAAATAAGAAACTTTTAATTGACCCAACTCTGAAATATATTACAATATAGGCCTACAGTATATAAAGTTATTTTAATACTTTTGGAGCTAAAATAACAGTAGTATATAAGTTATGAACAATCCAACTTACATACAAATTATGTTTGTAACTAGAGGAGCATCTATATTTTAGATTAGTTTAGAAAAATGTTAATTTTACAACAAAATATATTTATAATTTTTAGATTTTTTTGCAAAACTTTTTCTTAATATCCAATCTCACTTTTACTAATGTAAAAGTGAGATTGGATATTAAGAAAAAATTAAATATTTGATGTAATGCAAATATCTCTCTTACAATTTGGCATTTATTAGTTCCCATATATGCCTATATAAGAAACGTCACTTTATATCATTATGATTTCTATATTCAGTTATGTAATCTTCAATTAGAATATTAATGGGATATTATAGTCTGTATTATAAAAGTTTGCATCTAGAAAAAATATCACATGATATCAAACTGTGATAAACTTTATGAATAAAATTCAAAAATTTGCTATTTAGAACTATACAAATTTATAGAATAAATATACAAGCACTTTTGGGCATGCTTATCTTCAGAGAGACAAATAAAATTCAGAACATAAACATTTATAAAATAGAATTAATATTTGAATTTAAAAAATGATTATAACATCTTTAAATTTAAGATTACAATAGTTATCCTACTTATGCCCTACTTATGCATTTCAAGTTTCAAGAGATACACAGATATGTAAGTCTTTTTATTTGTATTGAATTTTCATAAAATTTAATAAAAACTTTAACAATTTACTTTTTTAAAAAATGATCACTTTAGCCTGAAATTTTTTTTATCTATGCTTAAAGTATACTTATAATTTTTATTTATAAAGCAACCAATAAAGTTCTGTTGGATTTTAATGCTACAAAGAGAAATGCAGCAACATGAAGTAAAATATACTTGGAAAATCAGAAATAGTCCCCATCTGCAGTAATGACCTGTCTCCAATGCCTGGACAGACTATGGATCCCATGATGGTAGATTCACTGAAATGTAAACCAACGAAGTTGTCCAGTTCTTGCATCACTTTATCAAGGATTCAGAATCATCGTCCTTGCAGGTAATTGTTTGAACAAATGAAACAAATGGTAATAATCTGAAGATGCAATGTGAAGGAAATATGAGGAATGCATTTTGTTTCCCAACAAAGTTGGATAATGGTGTCAAGGGTGACCTTAGCAACATGTGGCTTCATGTCCTATAACAGAATGACATCTCTGCAATTCACAAGTGCTGAATTCACAGTTTTCAGTTTTTCATGCATATGTTCCAATTTCTGTGAGTATACAGTATAAAGGATATTGTTTTTTCGCTTTAAAAGAAAAGAAAGAAATTGTTGTGAACAACAAAAAGAAAATAGCCTATTACCTGGAGGTGGGAGGACAGCATGCGATGCGGGCATCCATGTTGGAAGAAGTGAAAAAATAAGGTGATTGAAGACTGTAAGTGTCATATTTAGCGTTAGTCGATGAGATGAATGTAAAAATGTAAATAAGCAAGATTGTATAAATATCCTCGACTACTGGTGTTCAGAAGTTCTGGTAGTGCTGATCATCATCTGTTGCTGGCTGGTGTTGAGTCTATGTGGAAGTGGTTGTCAACGTGGTGTCAAGTGTGAACTGTTGTCCTTGGTCCTTGTTGACTGTGGTTTTGGATTGTGAACTTTGTCTTGTGCCAGTGGTGTATTCTATGGATTGTGAACATCGTTTTGCATTATCAGCAGTAAACATAAAATACTTATCAGCATAAGTATTTTATGTTTACCAAAACTATTTCAGTTTGCTATTACTACATTTATAATTTTTAAATTGCTTGTTAGCAAATTACTATTCAAAGTTATAGTTCTATGGATGCTATTTCTTGTTTATTGATTGGCTCATTCAATCTCAGTTCAAGATTGAAATTATGATGGAAGTACAGGCAATGTTGAAGGCAGAAGGGGTCCGAACTCTGGAGAGGCATCAGGGGTAACCCCGAACATCTCAACAGTTGCATTGAATGCCTGGCCAGATGGCAGCAGTTTGCAATGAATGATACCCCAAGCAGTTCACCAAACACAGGACATAATCTTCTGTTGATGCAGTGGTGGTTTTTGTTGTTTAAGAGGGGGTTTATGTGGTGCTAATCAATGATGATGGCACTGTGGAGTATCATAAAGAACCCACTTCTCATCACAAATCAGCACTTTGTCCAGAAACAGATCCTTCCTTTGACAAGATAGAAAAGAAACACAGGCATTTACTCATGTTGTTTTTAGAGTGACAGTCAACCTGTGGGATCCATTGTCCCACTATATATCATTTCCCAAGCTGATGAGTTGTTGTCAAATGGTTTCCACACTGTAATTGAATGCTTCTCTTAATGCTTCACATGTTTGGCCACTATTGGCCTCAATAGATGCCTTGAGTGCCTCATTGTCTATGGCTTGTGGACGTCCTTTACATGGTGCTTTCTGGATGGATTCATCGCTATTCTTAAATTTCTTAAATCACTGTTGTACTGTCTGCTTATTTACCACATCCCTACTGAATGCCTGTCATATTTTTTTTCCTGCTCACTAGCATTTGTTTCCAGTTAAACTCATATAGCATATAGGCTTATATAACACTATTTGGGATTCCCATATTTGATCTACTCTCACTGACATTCCTGTTTGACTGTGGTAACCACTATCAGCCTGCTACAAGAGGAAACACTCACTAATATGCTACCTTCCTCTTATCTGTTTCATTTTTGAATGAACAATATGGGAATGCATGCAGTTCAACCCAGATGAAAATCTGACAGAACTTTATTGATTGGCTTATAATTATGTCATTTATCAATGCACACATTCATATATATTGAATTTAAGCATTGTTGGATTTAGATGATTTTTGATTTATGTAGAAATTTTTGGGATGAATTAATTGTATAAGTATCTCAAATTGCATTAGCCAGTTTGGTCTTATTCCTTACAGTCCTGTTATTAATTCATTTCCAAAGTTTTGAAAGCTTCTCAAAGGTTGTTGTGATTTATATATTTAAATAACAATTGTAATTGTACACTTGTAATTGTAACAAAAATGAAAATATTGTTTTAATTCTTAATGTTAACTAGAGCTGTTTAGTGATAGTTAATGAAAAGATATTGCTTTTTCACTATTTTGTTAAAATACAGTAAAAATAAAATTTTAACAATTGATAACTGATATATGTTTACAAATTTATTTTTATGTAATTTATTATATTTTTTATTTATTTATTTTAATGCACATATTAAAATAATGAAATATAGTACTTTATTTCTATTGAATTGGTTTCATTAATTCTTTATTATTTATATTAAAAATATATAGTATCTGTATATATATTTTGTTTTTTTATAAATAAACTGATGCAGTTAGTTCTTTTGACAAAATTTGATCAAAAGAACTAACATCAGTTTATATACAAAAAAAAAAACAAAATATTAATACAAGTAAAATATTAATATTTACTGCCATAAAAAGGACACAAATGCAATAACAGTGTCTAAACAGAAAGAAAATGGATCTTCAGCTCTTCTGTTATTAACAAAACAATTAACAAAATTATTTGATAAGTGGTTACTTTCAGTGATTGGAAACAAAAAACAAATTTCAATATACAGATTGTAATTATAAATGAAATGAAGAAAAATACTAAAATCAGAATATTTAAATAAAATGATTTAATTTTTGTTTGTAGGAATGCTTAATGAAAAATGTGAAAGCAATGAATGGTGTAAGGTCATTGGTGGATGGTGTGATACAAGAATAAATAGATGTGCCTGTAAGGATGAATATGTTTCTACCCATGTATTTACTTGTATACCAGGTAAAATAGATAATATAAATAGTTTAAGAAAATTTGTACAGTAACACTAATATAGAAGCCTAAATTACAAAACTAAAATTAACAAAATATAAATGGCAAGAAATATTTATAAATTGATAATTAATTATAGATGACTAATTTAGTGCAGTAAATCAGTTAATTTTGAAATATATAAAACTAGATTAAAAAATATTTATAATAGAGCATAAAAAAAAATAGACATTTTCCAAATATTTGCCATACAAATGAAAAATGAGGAAATTAAAAATCAAAATTGAAAAAGAATGATAAAAAAGGGGAAAATAAATATTCTAAAACAAAGAAATTAAATATAAAGCATTTAATTTTGTGCTCCTGTTTATTATTGTTATAAATATATAGTTCTTATTTTCAGGTTTTTTAAGAGAACCTTGCTTAAAAGCAGTGTTTTCTCCTTTCATAAAATTTGTAATGCATCAAAGAGTAATTAATGAATCAAATCTAATGAACTTAGACAAAGATATTACAAGGATTTGTTGATGCAGAAGTTATTGCAGTTTGATGAATTAACATCTATCAGGACAACAAACTCCTATTTGCAATATTATATTCATATTTAATACTTTGCAGCAATGTTTCTCAACCTGTGATCTATGAACATAGCTTGTTCTCGATGATTTAGCCAATGATAATTTATTATTACCTAAAATTTGTCTTCTTTTTAATTAATTATTATCCATGTAATTGTCAATGGTATTTAATAAATATTTATACCCAATTCTGTTTTTACACGAACTTTTTTTACACTATTTCGATTTAACATGAATTAGAAAAAAAAATTCATTCTCTTTTTATACAATTTGTTTTGATTTAATATGATTGACCCAAATTCTAAGAAAAATTTTTTTCATATTACAGGGAATGTGGTGCTTGCATTGCATTATTCACTTCCATGTTGTTGTTTTTGGTTCCAATTACAAAAGAAATTTTTGGGGAATTCCTCTACTGTTTGTCTACCACAAGAATAGCTCCCGCCAAGATGTCTAGTTAGTGGCTGTCGCTATAGCAACAAGACCTGTCCATTTTGAATGCGGGTTAAGCATGTGAGGAATTGGCATCATTCTTCTCGGATTTACAGCCGTTGCACGTGTTTAATTCATTTTACGCATTTTATTTTTGATTTAATTTTGCTTTTGCTTTTAAAATTATTTGTTCCCATTTGTTATATTGAATTCGCTAATTTGTTAATCTGGCAAAATGTCCTTTCAGTTTAGGAAAGGTGAAGTCTTGAAATCGCAAGCACGTAAAATCGTATATAATGTTGCAGAATTTTGTTCCAGTGAAGCTTCATCCAAATCTGTATTAATTCCGCTCTCACAAGCTCTGAAAAGGGCTTCTCAAGAAAGTGGAGTTTCTGAAGCTACAATAAAGAAAATATGAAATCAAGTTTCAGCATCGGATTCATCGACTTCTTTAAAATCACCTGGTAAACATCGTAAAAAGCCTAGTGAGCGAAACTGCGAAATAGATGACTTTGACAAGTGTGTTATACGTCAAACAATTCAAGACTTTTACGTAACAGAAAGAAAAGTACCATCTCTCAAAAAATTATTACCCATGTTGAAAGAAAAAATTGGATTTTCATGGAAAAAAGACACATTGTGCAAAATCTTACATTCGATGAATTTTAGATGGAAAAAGTGCATGAATAAAAGAAAAGTTCTCATGGAAAGGCCAGATATTGTTTTTTGGAGGTACAAATATTTGAGAGAAATAAGGCGTCATAGAGAGGCTGGACGACCAATTGTTTATATTGATGAAACTTGGGTCGACAGCAACTTGACATTTAAGAAATGTTGGCAAGATGATACAGTTTTGGGAGTCACAGCAAATATCAATGCAAAAAATAGACTTATAATTGTTCATGCTGGATGATCATCAGGTTTTCTTACAGATGCTCAACTAATATTGGGTTGTCCGGAAAGTTCGTGCGTTTTTTTTAATTGTTAATTGGTGGCGCTAGAGTACTAAAAACGTGCAAATTATTATTTAGTTTAGTTGTGACCTTGAAAGATAACACTGTAAACGTCATAAAAATTTATGTTTTGTCAGAATAAAGATTGACAGACTATTGTTAGTTTCGTTTTTGCCGTGAGTATCGATAGAATACATTTGTGCTACGTAATGTTATACGAGTTTAAAAAAACTTTCTGCAGTTGATGCAACAAAAAATATATGTGAAGTTTATGGAGATGATGCATTATCTGTACGTATCTGTCAAAAGTGGTTTAAAAAATTTCAAGAAGGAAATTTAAGCCCGGAAGATGAGCCACGTTCAGGACGACCTTCGGTCGTCCTTGACACGATATTTCCGCACAGCTTGAAAGTAATCCTCGATTAACGACACGGGAGCTTGCTGAGATACTTAATGTATCCAAAACAACCATCGATGACCACCTAAAATCAATGGGATGGATCAGCAAGTACGATGTTTGCGTTCCCCATGAACTTACTGAAAAAAATCGGATGAATAGAGTTGCAGCGTGTATTTCTTTGCTGAGCCATCTTAAGTTTGAGCCATTTTTAGAAAGAATTGTGACTGGAGATGAAAACACTAATCGAATTCGCGCTATTTGAAGTCGCGCTAATCAAAGCCTATCTGTAGATAATTTTTTTTATAATTTTAAATATTTTCCAAATCCAGTTTGCTATTGAAATGAATATCTCATCAAAAACATCTCATATGTAATATAATAAGCCAAGTACAGTATTACCGAAACAGGATATTTGTGAAAATTTAGGAGATATTTTGGTTGATGTCATATTATTTTCTTAAATCGTCAAACAAGTAGTTGCATCTAAATTGCACAATTATCCTGTTTTGGTAATACTGTACTTGGATTATTGTATTATATATGAGATGTTTTTGATAGGATATCATTTATATTTTTAGATGATATATACCAGGGCTGCCCAACCTTTTTAAGACCGTGAGCTACTTTTTTCACCCGAGCAATGTAGCGATCTATTGATATCTAGGGAATAAAAGTACAAAAATGGCAAATGTCATATATATATATATAATTTAAAATTTATTAAGTAAAATAAAAAATTCTTCATAACATGAAAATATGAAAATAATTATGAATATATGGATGCATAAACAAAAATTTTAATGTGATATTTGGAATTGTATAGATTTTGCAATTGATTCAAAATTTGAATAATATGACTAAAGAGATAATGTTAAAATTTTTACGAACATATTTTGTTGTGAATTTAAGTTCGATTTTAAATCTATAATTTTTGCTCTACTTATTTCGGAGTCTTTCGGATATTCATTTTTATAATTGGAGTGCATTGTTCAAAAATGTTTTTTGATATTTCCCTTTTTTGGAATAGCAACAACGGAATTACATATTAGACAAGAGCATTTGCCATTAACCATGGAAAAAAGAAATCATGTTCTGATTCATCATGGTAATGATAAGTTTTAATTTTGCTTTTCTAAACTCATAATTATGGTTAAAAAAGAAAAAATTTAGATAATTGAAGAACTTTTATCATTGCTTGGCAGGTTTGGACAACAGTATATCATTGTTCGGCACTAAAAGGGTTTTTAATAAATTAAACCCTTTTAGTGCCGAACAATGATATACTGTTGTCCAAACCTGAGTAATTTAATAAAGAAGAAATGGATTTGTCCAACAAACTTTTGATTACTCATTGAAATAATCTTCATTTATTGTTTTTGATATATTATTATATTCTACTAATTGATCTGATCTTTATTACTTAATAAATGATAAAAAACATAAAGAACGAAAATACTTAGGGATATCCTCACTTTTCTTGTTTCAATTAGGAACACAGACCACCTTTACTACGTATTATAAAGTGGAAGTTTAACATGCGAGTTGATCGATGATGTCGGAGGCTTGCGATTGACTGAAAAGCTTGTCGAGATTGACTGGTAGCTCGCAATCGACTGGTTGGGCAGCCCTGATATATACTCTATTTTTATTTCTATCAAATTGACATTTCTAACAGAAATTTACTAAAATAATAAGCAGACATAAAATATATGAAATTTGGTTAAAATCAGTTGAATGATATGACTGTAGAAGAGTTCCTGATGAAAAGACCACTACTTTATTCTTTTTAGCCCTATTGGGCTGTATTTTTCACAATAACTTAATTATCATAAGTAACATTTACATTTAGTTTTTTTTTTTCTTTTTCAAAATTATGTAAATGATAGGATATAATAGAGACATTTCTGCAGATCATAAGTAACATTTACATTTAGTTTTTTTTTTCTTTTTCAAAATTATGTAAATGATAGGATATAATAGAGACATTTCTGCAGAAGAAAATCATCATTTTCTAAACCTTTTAAATTTAGCCCAATTGGGTCAAAATTTTCAGATTTTAATTAAGCTAGATTATTCCTATATTCCAAATTTAGTGAGAAGCAGTTAAACAATGTAATATATAGAAAAAAATCTATGGAAAACGGCATTTGCCATCTTTATTTTAGCCCAATTGTGCTCTAACTTTTAGAGGATCTCAAGTAATCTAAGGAATACCTACTTCCCAAATTTCATTGATATCGGTTGAATGAGACGAGAAGTAAAAGAATTAGTGATAAACAAGCTTCCTACTTTATTCATTTTGGTCCTATTGGACTGCACTTCTTTGGAAAGGCTTAATTATTGTAACATAAGTCACATTTACATCCCAGATTTCTTCAAAATTGGTCAAACGATGTGACCTATAGAGACATTTCTAGAGAAGAAAATCATCTCTTCTACACCTTTTAATTTTAGCCCAATTGGGCCAAAATTTTTAGTTGATTTTAAGTGAACTGCGCTATGCCTATATTCTGAATTTGGTCAAAAATGCTATGTCTATACTCTGAATTTGATCAAAATCGGTTAAGCAATGTGATATGTAAAAGCATTTATAGAAATCGGATCTCTTTTACCCCTTTGACCCAATTGTGCTCAAATTTTCAGGGGACCTCAAGTAAACTAAGAACACCTGTATTCAAAATTTCATTAATATCACTAAGAAACATCTGTATTCAAAATTTCATTAATATCAAATGCGACCTGTAAAGGTGTCCGCATAGGAGGAGGAGGAGGAGAAGAAGAAAAATGATGCTTTTTTGTCGATTTTTGCAATTTTTAAACTGCTCTGATTCTATTATTAATTGGATATGAAACTTCAAATTTAGCACTTTTATGTCTTCTTGAATACTTTTCTCAAATGTAATTGTCAGATTAATAATAATTAACTTAGGACCAAAATTATAGCGAGTTGAATTTTGGTTGTAATGACTCTGGTAATAAGAGTCAGTCAGTGACTGCTGTATTTGGCTTAGAGTCACTGCTGTGCCTCTTGATGGTCACTTAGATAAAATATGATCATCAAAATGTTATGATGTGAAGCAAAGAAAAAGTTGAATGGAGAGCAGGACATAATCATGTTGCATCACATACAATCATATTTCCCTACAATATGATTTTATTGAAATATTTTTATATTGAAGACCATTCTTTTTATGATTTATATTATATTATTCTATATAAGATAGAATATTGAAAAGAATAAAGAGTAAAATAATAAACACACAAGAATTTTTTTATTTTTTAAATTAGACTGGATTATACTATGAAATAGCTGAAAAAATCTAAATGAATCAATAAACAGCAGATAATGCTTCTCACTTATTAGTGAAATAATCTAATTTCATTCATATTATTGACATATTTCCAATTCTACAATGCTGGTTCAGATGCAATTTTGATATTTCGCTTTAGCATAAAATGTTAATTTTCTACTTACATTTTAAAATTACAAATATGTAAATACACAAATTTTCAAGTTGAATTTGAATTTAACAATAAATTTGAGTTTTTAAATTAAGTTTAAGTTTTATCTTTAATGATGATAAAAGTTGAATTTATTTAAACAGTTCCTTCAAAATACAAGAAAAAGCCACCATTATTCAAACCTATGTCTATTTTTATATAAAATTTTATAAAATTTAATTTACTAATAAATTCATATTGTTTGATGATTTTAATTTATTAACAATATAGCATTTTAATGATAAATATTGAGCAGGTATATTCAACACTTTTTATTATATTAATAATGATACAGGATTTTTGTATATGTTTAGAAATTTTTGAATTAAAAAGTTGTTCTCTGTATTTCTTGAAAGTTTTTCATTCAGAGCCTGAATATAATGGTTTTATTTATAATTTTGATTAATGATTTTCTGTTTTCAGCAAAGAAATATATAGAACCTGAAATTAAACCAATTGCTTTGGAGTTATTAAATATTATGAGAGAAACAGAAAATGATGATTTAACAACTGTTATGCAGAAAATTGTCTGTACATATTCAAAAGAACTTATGCCAATTGCTGTTGATATGACCCAACATTTGGTAAGACCTTTTCTCAAATTTGAAGTCTTAATTAATAATTTTAACCTGTTGTGTGCTGGCATATGGCATATGCCAGTCAATGTCATTGGCACAAAATGCCTATTGATGGATATGCCATCATTGGCATGGAGAAACCATTGAATATTAAAACTATAGTCTAATCCTACCTAACTATGTTGTTTGGATTTTTGTTAAGTATTTTCGAAAAAAAAAACATGGAATCTAAATAGTCTCTGTTGTTCCTTTTATATTTTATAAAGTTTTTACAAAAATTTTTTTGATTGAATTGTATTTTTCATAAATTTAGCTTTCTACCATTCCTTCTCTATATTCTAGACCAGAAGTTTTCAAGAAAAATTTTTATGTGGCTGCATTGGTGGTTGTGCGAAATTGCTGGTGGCCACACTGATCTGAAACTTTGTGATAAAATATTTGCTTGCCATTTGAAAAACTATGTTCATTTGCTGATTGCTTATCTTTAGATTTTCTAGGAAGGGATTAAGATCAACCCATTAATGCCAATTTTTCAACTTTTCAGCTAACCAGTTCATTGTGGGATCGGACAACACCTCTTATATCTCAAAACTTGATCACAGTCTTGTGACATCACAGCATTTTGGGCTGACTTGAGCCTTGAAAACAGTATATTTAACTAATTTTACTAGCTAATGATGAATTAAATTATTTTGATATTTTTTTTTATTTTAAATGTTTTTCTAATAAAGATGAAAAGAATATAGCAACATACAATTAAAATACTTCAAGTTTTGAACAAGTTTATTTATAAAGAAAAATAATGTTTGAAATATAATGTAAAATTAATTACATTAGTTGATTTGAATAACTTTTTATACATGAACTATATAAAACATAATAAAAAGAAACAAAAAGAATATGCTAATATTAAACATTTTACATCAAATAAAAATGACAATACATTGTTTAGTAAAATATTACTTAGTTTTTAACTTTCGTTTGTTTTTTTGTGAACTTAAGTATGTCATCCAAACTTCAAGGGAATGTTATACCAAATAATCTAAATTATGAGATGGTGCTAATATTATTTTAAATTTGTTCTAATCATTAAAAGTTACCATTTAAGTTTCAAGGCCTATAATTTGGTTAGAAAAATTTAGATTACTTAAGTATGTCATTTTTTACAATAATTTTTTAAAAATATATTGGTGGACATCCATATTATTACTTTAGTAAAAAATTCTGCAGAATGATCATTGTTATAACATTTAAAAGATATTGTTTTCCAAAGTTTGTAATACCTGAAATATTACATTACTTGCAAGAGATCTCTGATTTTCACTTCTTAAAAAGTTCTCTTCAAATTCAAAAGAAAGTTAGCTTTGATAACACAATGTAATTGATTATCAAAGCTACCAGTAATCACTTCTTCTGAAGGGTATTGAAAGCCTTCATGATCAAGTATCTTTATTAATTCATGTGTTTTACTGAGAAAGCTATATCCAAAGTTAAGTTGGCCTTAGAAAATGTAAATCTTAATTGTTTTGATAGAATATGTACACAGTATCTTGCTGCCTAAGTTAAAACTAAAAGAGAATCCTTTTGAACTTTTAAAAGTTCTTCACTCACTGATATATTTGAAGTACCGAATTACTTCGAATTTGAGCCGCACTTTTTATTCAAATTTTTAAGAAGTAAAATTTGGGTGCAGCTTAAATTCAAAGTGAATATTTTAACATCTTTTCTTCCCGAGCTCCCTCCCCAACGATTGGGTTTTTGCTTTACGTTCTATGCATGTTCATAGTACGACTGTTGATAACAATTTATTTGGTAGTCCCCGTTCGTACTTTTTTCATTTAAAATCCATTTGTTGTTTGATAGTAGCTGTATAGAATTGAGTCATATCTGGCCATATTTTAATTATAAGTGAAATCACGAATTACTATAATGCTGTTTATAACCGCTGATAGAAACAGATTGCCACCTTTTATTATTTTAAAACAAACAACTATACCCAAGGAAAATTTTTCTAAGGGTGTTATAATTTGAGCCTAAAAGAATGCATGGATGACAACAGAATTGATGAAAGATTGATTAGAACATGTTTGGAGAAAATACCTGGCACTATTTTATTTAAGTAAATAAAAATGTTTCTTATTTTTCAATACATATTATAAAATCATTTTTATTTTTTCCAATTTTAAAATTCTACTGCAACTTAAATTCAAAGTAATATGGTATATGGTTTAACTATATTTTCTTCTAGATTTTTCACATTTTTTTAATGGTTTCCAGAGATTTCACAGGCTTCATGATGTCTACATTTCTTTGGTGATGAGAATTCAATTGCAAAGGAACAATGGACTGAATTCTCAGTTTCTTTATTTCATACAGCTGGGTTACTGAGATATTTATATTGTTTACTTACCAGCTGTCTATAATATCCAAATGTATCCTCAAGGAATCAGTCTGAAGTTTGCCAGTTAGTACCTAAGAGAATCCTAGCTCCTTGATTAAATAACTGGATAGTTCTAAAAAGGCACAGGTTGTATGCTTCAGAGCTGTATCTGTATTCTTGGTGAAGCACCCAGAATCACATTGATATCTTTTTCATCTTTCTAACCAGTTCAAAAAAATCATTCAACTGTACTTTATCATCAGAAGATTGTGTCTGTGGTTCTTGAAATAGGTCATACTTGTGCTGGTCTTTGAAAAGGATTTTGACATTAATGATATTCCACCAAGTAACAATAATACAAATAAACT
This sequence comes from Olivierus martensii, assembly GCA_000484575.1. Classification (NCBI taxonomy): domain Eukaryota; kingdom Metazoa; phylum Arthropoda; class Arachnida; order Scorpiones; family Buthidae; genus Olivierus; species Olivierus martensii. Next base: position 23,082 of record AYEL01087770.1, read on the forward strand.
CTGCAGTAGACTCATAGTTATCAATATTAAATAAAGGATTTATTAGCTGAAGACCTTCTATTGTATGCATATTGCAAATCTGGAGAACTAATTTTACATTTTGTGTATGTATTTTGTTTGAAAACAAAAGCCTTTGTTGTTAACATATAGGCATATTTTGCCAACTTGTCGTGTTCAGCTTCATGAAGCCTCATCAAAGTTAACAGTGATGCTGGATGAATTTAGGCAGGGCTGTTTTCATTTGTTGCATGTCAATAAAATTTGAAAAATACTTGGACTGCCCCAGATTTTTCTGGTTTAATCAGTTGTTTCTAATGCATTTTAGAATGTGAACATTATCAATGAGGGAAAAAAATGGTCTATTTTGTTTTATGGGATGTTGATATATATTGCTCAGTTTTGGTGACATTGCAAAAAAGACATTGATTTCCTGTTAATTGTATTATCTATAATCACTGCCACAGCTTGAAAACTTTCATGATCTGGTTATGAAAACCCTCTGTAGTTATTATTTTAACAGGGAGTATGTGCATAACATTTTTGTATGGTGAGAGAAGACTTTGTATCATAAAGATATGAGCAGGAGCTGCTACCTGCTCATAATTATAAGCTTTATTTAGAACATTTCCTCCCTTTTAATCAAGATGGCTTTATATGGATTTCATCTATCATCAATGATAGATTAAATCCACATTCATGCATTTTACTTCTTGTCATATGCCTATAATTTAGGATTATTGTTACAAGAGATGCAATGTCTTTTTAATGTGTTTTTAAATATTATATAGTCATTGGGTGGGGTTGTGCAGAAATCTATATACATGTTGTGAGATTGAGAATATTAAAATTTCTGAACTGTATCTGTTGTTATTTTTGGAAGAGTTCAAAAGTAGTAACTGCTCAAATATAAACTACATGATAGTTTTCTCATTTTCAGGAATGTACAAAAGTACATTCCTGAAAATGACTCTTGAAATAGCTGGAGGAAATGGTCACAGTTGTTCTTGCTTTCCTCAGGCTTATCAAGTTTTTCATTGCTCATCACTGCAGTTCATATGATCATGAAGACATTAGTATTGTTAACTCTTTCTAGGAGTTGTAGATCTTTTATCTTTTTTAACTTCACATTTCTGAAATGTGCTTCCACTTGTAAATCATTTCCCACAACTACTGAATATGTAATAACTGATGCAGGCTTCATATTTATTTTTAACACTATTTTTATTTTTAATTACAGTTACAGGGCTTGACAAATTTCAAAAAGTTGAGTAGACAATTGGCTACCACTGCAAATTTCATGGTAGCCAACTCAAAAGTGAGACTTGCAC
>AYEL01087771.1:0-85501 GCA_000484575.1 Olivierus martensii
ATCAATATTAGATTATTTTTAATGATATAAGCATTATCTAACAAAATTCTACTGATTTACTGAAAGGATTTAATGTACAGTCGAGAACAAAAGTAAATCGCCACTATACCGCGTCGGCGTGAAAAATTACGTCACGATGTCAAATGTTACGGAATCAGCAAAGTAGACATTAATAATGCATAATAATGTCGAATATTTTATCATCTCTTTTTAAAATGAATATACAGTATTTAAGGACACTTTGACGGCTACGGAAGACGAAATCCGGCAGCCAATAAGAGAGAGTTTGGAGAAAACATGGCGGTCGGGATCGAAATGTAAACAAAGCGATTCGTTTAGGCGCTCGGCTATCATAATAAAAACATTAAACAATATTGTGATAAATTTAAAGCATACAGGGAAGAAATTTGTCCTAAAGGTTCAGATTTTAAATATAATTAGGACTACGGCCTTCTTTACAATATCGGAGTCCCTACAATCAACTGTTTGCATTAGCCGGTGGCCAAATAGCTACCACCTGTTTGTAAGCGGTAGCCAAAATGGAATTCTTGGTAGCAATTGGCTCCTTGGCTACCGTGTTTGTCAAGCCATGCAGTTACATCATTGGGTAAATGAATATTCTCTACATATTTCAGTTCTTCCAATGAAGTATATAAAAGTTTTATTGAAATTCAGTTTTGAAGCTTTAACCTGACTGCAATTGCAGTTTTTAGTTGTGAATTCTCTTACTTTGCTTTTCTACTTTCTGATTCCTCTCAATATGTTATACAAGAAAGATACTTCAGACATGCAGGTAAAACTGATGGCATAGCATTTTGTTTCAGTGATTGCTTTAGCAGCTTTGCTGTCACTTTTTGTCTAGTTTACATGTCATAACATCCAAAATATAGCCCACATTATCTTCAGTAAAGTGCAATTCATAAACCTATAACAAGCAAAAATTTATAAATATATTTAGACTTATGCTATTTGTCAGATCAGGAATATTGAGAAAGGGGAGATAAGATTTCCCCTTATCATTTTTATAGATCTGTCTATTAGATAATGGGGAAAAGGAAAAATAATATGGAAGAATTATAACCTTGAGTACAGTATTAGCTCACAACACCCCATGTCACATTTCTAAATACAGTAAGACCTCATTTAACACGGGAGATACGTTCCAAAGAAGCCAAGTGCTAAACAAGGTCATCTTAACATGCAAATAATGAAATAGGTGAAACAGAACAGTGAATAAAAAATATATGTACTATTTTTTATATTTTATTTTGTAATATGTATTATTACTTATTGTATTATATTAATTATAGATATTTTTTATTGCTAATATCGATTTATATTCATAAGTCATTCATGAAAATCAAAAATATTTGAGTAAATAATTTATGTCTGTGATAAGGAAGGTTCTTCCTCATTTGACACTTTTTGTTTTTTCGTTAAGAAGTTATCTAACGTATTTGTCTTTTTCTGTTTCCTTCAGCAAGCAATTGTCGATACCTAGATATTGCATCCATGACATTTCACCTTGCCTTTGAACTTCTATCAAAATTTGGATCATTTTGTATAACTGATGATGGTTAAACTTGTTTTGAGAACATCCGTTGCATGTTCTGTTTGCTTCTCATCTTCAGAAACAATGACCGATCATAAATATGATCTGTAACCGCAGCAAACTTTCGTATATGTTACACTACATTGATATCAAATGCACTGAGAAGACCTGAGTATCAAAGCAACAAATTCATGTGATTTTGGATTTATGTGAGTGTAACAGTTTGAAAAACTGCACCACAGTGAATCAATAAAAAATATGGAATTCGGAAAAAAATCTCGTTATACTGAAACAGTATTAAACGGAGCAGCGTTAAGCGGTGTGAGGTCAGAAAACTTCCACCTTTATTGTCGGGATTCGAATTGAAGTATAAAATTTAATGACGCAATTGAGTGAAATCTGATAGATTGAGAAACAGGACGTGTTAGTCTATCTTACCGTCCTTTGGACGTGTTAGTTTATCTTACTGTCCATTTTACGATTGTTTATACAAATATCTACAAAGAATGTTACTCAATCTCAGATCTATTGTGTAAGATACAATAACAGCCAGCCCGGGAGAGAGAGGGGTGAAGGAGAGGGCAGAGGGATAAAAGAGCTGTGATGGAGAAAGGTCCGAGCTCTTACCGAGACACCTCGCCTTTGGTTCCAGACGAGGGACAACTTGATTCTCATCACAAGACAGATATAGTTCTGCTCTCTCACTCAAGTTCTTACGAACACCAAATGCCATTGAGCCACTCTCCCGAATCGAGTCATTATTTGTGTCACTTGCCATCATTTGTAGACGCTTGCCGCCTAGAATATAACGTTATCGCCTTCCAACGAACAAAAGACGGTAAAAGTGTGAATTGCAGCATTATCAAGAAATTAAATTGAATTCAACTCATCTCCATTTAAGGACTAGAGACTCAATATTTAAGGACTAAAGACTGTAGTGTTGTTGTGTCGTCGACTACTATTTCCAGGAATCATCAACTTACAGGTATCTTTCCTGATTTGTCAGGAAACGTTTGTAAATTTTTAACTCTCTCTCTTGTGCATTTATACAAATTAAATAAAGAAGCTGTTGAATTTACATTCAATGTTGTTCTCCATTTCTCGCTGAGATGCCTTGAACAGTCATCCTTACTCACGTGTCAAACCTGGACCGCTTAAAGGTCGTAAGACCTGTCAATTCCGCATTTCCGATTCCGCCCGGAATTCCACAGTGGGATCTTACTGTATATTATCCCTTTTACAGTGATGTGTAACCAATTTGGGGACGTGCACTTCTCATTTGTATTTTTTTGTCTTTTAATGCAACTGGGCTGAAACTTTCAGTACCTTCCAAAAAATGCATTATGCATCGTGCTATAAATATGTTTGCATATCCCGTTTTTGCATAAAAAATATCTGTGTGTCAATCTGGTTACACGTCAGCAGATACGTGAGTTTTTTTATACACGATATGTTACTAAAAATAGCCTGTGCGGCTGGCTCGTGGCAGTAGGCGCAGCTGCTTCCGCTGTTGCATGACGTCATATATGAGTATTGATTTTATATTATTCATAATATACATAGAACTTTAATTTAAAGTTAGTAATTATTTTATGAGAAATATTTATTAGTATATCTAATTTATTAAATGTATTTATATAATGATTTATAGATTTATTTACGCAGAGAAAGATTCATATAGTATTTATTTTCGAGTAAATAAATTCAGCACAATTTTAAAAGTAAAAAATACAGTATATTTTACTAAACTTGTAGATCGTTCAGCTTTATTAAGCCATCTTCAGCAAATCATACATAACGTATAAGAATTCAAACTTAAAACTTAATAAGAACATAATTTGAATTAGACCGCTCGGGGGTATATGTTATGTTAAAACTGGAAAACTGCTTATACTCAGTAATTAAGTCAAGATAAACATAAACAGCTCGCCGGCAAATACAGTACATTTACTCTCCTACAACACAAAACATTTTCATTAATTTTTGTAAATCTATACTATAGACACACAAATATGTCAGCATTTGGAATTTTAACCACCCTTGTATTTGTCTTAAAGTCCTTATTGGCAATATTTTGGACTGTTCTGATCTTTTTGCCTTTTTAGCAAAGTATTTCCCAATGATTGCATTACAAATCATTGGGAAATACTTTGCTAAAATTAGCCATAAATGCAATTTCATTGTTTGTTGTGAGAGGGACAATATGCAGTCTATTTTTGATTTCAATTTGAAATTGATTCAATTATCTAACATTGAGTATTTTGTTTTTAAAAAATTCAGTTCTTGGATAAAAAGTTTTATTCTTCAATAGAGAAATGTGAAATAGAAAAACAAACTTTTATTCATAAATTTTTTTGAGTATGTGGTAAAGAATGATTGTGTAGCGAGTTAGATGATGTATTTGTTAGTAATTTCGTTTTCTAAGTTTATTCAGTGATAATTTATAAAACTCAACTCAGCACATTCAGCAGTAGGATTACAAAACTAAACATTTTTTATTTCCAATAACGTTTTCAGTGTACAACGATACTATCGTCAGTTGAGCAATACATTGTAAATAAGAACTACAAACGAATTTAGTAAAATAGAACAGATTACATTTAAAAATTAATTTACAAATATAAAAATAACTGAATAAACATAAAACTTAAGGAGAGCTTCTTTTTATATTATATTATTTATTCCGGTGGGGAGGGGGATAATAAAAATATCTTTGTATAAACTGACCTTAGAGGTTAACAATTCTCTTTGACTGCACACTTCCATGCCAAGCTTAATTCGTCAGCTTGCCTAATATTAATTATATTACCAGAATTATTGGACCTTATAATCTCTAGATTTTCCGTGAGGGGTAGATCTTTACACAATTATCTACATTTTTAATAATTTTGGCAGCCTGCCAATTAATGTTTACGTCTTTTTCGAATGCTCTGTACTAGCACAGTCACCAGATTACCCATAGCGATATTATCTCTATGTTCGTTCAGCCTATCTTTGAAATTTCTGGCAGTTAGCCCCCACATATATTTCAGGTTGGTTATCATCCATGTTGTGCAATGGTATTTATAAACACCTGATTTAAAGCCCCGTTCTTTTGTCTTTATCATTGTGTAGCACATTAAAAATCGTGGGCGCCCTTTTGAAGGTATAGGACATATTATTAGATTTAAGAGCTTGTTTAATAGTATGACAGTTATGAAGTCTATACGGCATGAGGAACCTAGTAGAGTTTTCCTGGGATATCTCGATCGATGCGGGAGGCTTCTGATGGTTCGTAAGGGAGGCATTAGTTTTAAATCTGGCTTTTTCTTTCAAGTAGACGTTTTGCATAAACTTCTTGCTGTATCCATGCCTTAAGCCACACTCATAATTACGTTCCACTTCTGCTCTGTGCAGTACTGCATTACTACAGTGGGTTAGGCTTCTTTTAAAATAGGATGCAAAGGCAGCCTTTTTGTATGTCCAGGGGTCATAAGACCAGTTGGGGATAATCACAGGGATAGCAGTGGGCTTGATATATACGATGGTGTGAAACGCCTCTTCCACCTTTATGATTTTGATATCTAAGAAGTTAACTTCAGCTTGGCTGACTTGCTCTCCCTAGTTTCAGGGCAGTATGGGCTCTCCCTAGTTTAAGGGAGAGCCCTCACTGTTCTTTACAAAAATGATCAACCACACGATGTGCTTTGTGGCTAGATTTCCATAGTATAAACACATCATCCACATACCTTGCATATAGGGCAAACTCATTAATTAGGCAGTGCTGAAGTTGTTTCTCTACTTCTCTAACTACAATTTCGGCCAGCACCCCCGCCATAGGGCTGCCTATGGGGACCCCTTTAAGCTGTTTGTAATAGACACTCCTAAACTCAAAAAAAGAATCATGACAGATAAGGTAAGCTATGTTGCGGAGGAGGGCTGGATCTTAGTACTGGTCAGGAGTATTCTGTAAGAGAAATCTATAAAACAATACACAGGCTGCCTCTAGATTAATAGATGGATACAAAGATTCAAAGTCTAGAGTAGTCATACGTTCTTTACCAGTGGGACGTACTCGATGTAAACGATTTAAGAATTCACACGGCGAATCGATCTTGTATTGGTAGTCCGCTAGTATACCATTGTACCATTTAGCTAGGCTTCTCTCTATCCTGTACGTGGGGGATCGCAGCTTCTCCACAATAGGTCTAGCCAGGGGTGGGCTTTTATGGGTTTTGATATAAGCAAAAATTTTCGGACAGGCTGGGTTAACGATTTTTTCTTTACAAATAAAGTCCGGCCAATTACAGTGTCTAAGTAGCCTGTCTACTTTAGAAGCAAGAGCATTGGAGGGGTTTTTTGCCAACACCTCAGCGTTAGAGTCTGTAATAAACTGCATTATAAATTTTTCATAAGATTCATTCTTCAGAATGACTACTTTCTTGGATTTGTCCTCTCTTGTCAGTATTAGGTGCTGATCTAGGATCCAATTAATGGTCTGCCATACCTTCATGTCATTTACTTTCATCATATTCCTAGGTAGCTCTAAATTTTGGCACCTACTTTTAGTATGCTCATTAACAAAAGCCCACCTCTGTTTCTCTGCTTGTAATTCATCTCCGGATTCAACCAGCCTTTCTAGCATTCGAAAAAGACGTAAACATTAATTGGCAGGCTGCCAAAATTGTTAAAAATGTAGATAATTGTGTAAAGATCTACCCTTCAGGGAAAAACGAGAGATTATATGGTCCAGTAATTCTGGTAATATAATTAATATTAGGCAAGCTGATGAATTAAGCTTGGCGTGGAAGTGTGCAGTCAAGGAGAATTGTTAACCTCTAAGGTCTGTTTATACAAAGATATTTTTATTATCCCCTCCCCACCAGAATAAATAATATAATATAAAAAGAGGCTCTCCTTAAGTTTTATGTTTATTCAGTTATTTTTATATTTGTAAATTAATTTTTTAAATGTAATCTGTTCTATTTTACTAAATTCGTTTGTAGTTCTTATTTAGAATGTATTGCTCAACTGATGATAGTATCGTTGTATACTGAAAACATTATTAGAAATTAAAAATATTTAGTTTTGTAATCCTACTGCTGAATGTGCTGAGTTGAGTTTTATAAATTGTCACTTGGAAATTAAGCAGTTTGTTAGAATTCTAGAACTATACTTATTCAGTGATATTTTCAATCTTTGGTTTATAAGATGCAGGAGTATTTAGACACTAATTTTCATGGAAAAAAAAGACTGTCTTATATAGTATTAAAAACTACAGTGTGTATTATTGACATAAAAATCTTTATTAAAAATTGAACCATGATATCTCAAAAACTCTTTATATCAAATTTTTTTTTGTTCCCGTGAGATTTGTGATATGAAGGTTCTACTGTATTAGTATAAATTTATTTAGTTCGTTAAATCGAAAATTAATAAACTAAGAATTCATAAACTGAAGGATACCTATAAACAACTATATTCAATATATAGGATATATATAACTAAATTCTTTATATAGGATTTTTTAAACTGGCAGACTGAGAATCAATAAAAATTATGGTGGAAGAGATGATGAATGCAGTTGATAAAAATGAAGTGTAATAAGAGTCCTGACATGGATGAAATCATGGTTTAGATGTTGAAGTATAATGGGAAGCTTGTTGTAAAGATATGGCCCCTACATAAGCTATGTTGGAAAACATTTTAGTTTCAAATGACTGGACTAAAGTGTTCCCTTGTTTGTTGGTTGGGCACTTGAAAGGTTAAGAGGTAAATAGTACAAGAATTATAGAAGCATAGGTCTATTCAATATGACTGGGAAGATATTTGATAATATTGTGATTGAAAGAATGAAAAGAGTGACTGATGAGAGGTATAGTGTGACTTCAAAGTGAAAGAGGATGTGTTAATCAGATTTTCTCAATGCATATGATTATAAAAAAATATCTCACAGATAAAGAGGATATTCTATGCATTTCTGATCTTTAGAAACCATATAACTCAATAAACAAAGCTGTGACTAGTGTATACAGTTTGTTTGATTTAGTTTAATGGCACAAGGGTCTCGTGGGCAAAACTACATCAAACATTGGATAAAATTTAAAACACATATATAAAAAAATAAATAAAATATGTAAAATAACAATAAAGCTACATTAGCAACAAAAGGTGAATATAAATAGTGGTTTAAAATACCACATTAAACAATAATAAAATATAAACCATCAAAAAAGAAATACAAAATGGTGTAAATTGCCATATATCAAATAAAAACAAGTAATAAAATAGTATAATAAACATGAAATCTCATATAAAATATAAATGTCTGATAAAAAGGCAAAAAGATCAGAACAGTCCAAAATATTGCCAATAAGGACTTTAAGACAAATACAAGGGTGGTTAAAATTCCAAAAGCTGTCAGCTGTAAAATACCCATATTTTGTTAAAATGTATTTAATTGTATGGACACAGTTACAATGGTTAAAACAGGCCAGTCTTTGCTCATTAACCCAGCACTGGGGTGGAGGGATGGCCGAGTGGTAACACTGTTGGCATGCCATGCAGGAGGACCTGGTTTCGCATCCCGAGTCTGGTCCCGGATTTTTTCGGGGTACTGGGTCCGGCCCGGTGATTCCTGTCCTTCACCATACTGCTCCCCTCCAAGGGTGTGGGTGCAGCCTGTGGTTGGAACTGGCCCCACCTCCTTAGTAATCTCCCTGATTGGAAAGGGGGCATAAAATATACAAAAAAAAAAAAAAAAAAAAAAAAAAAAAAAAAAAAAAAAAAAAAAAAAAAAAAAAAAAAAAAAAAAAAAAAACCAGCACTGGGGTTTCATCAGACTGAGACTCTGAATATAACCACCCTCTGGAATGGACTGAAAAATTTTTCCGAAAAATTTGTAAAAACTAGAATTTTCCTAAATTGCTAGGCCTTCCCAATGCATTCATTACATGTTGCAAAGCATTAAAATCAGCCATAAAAAAATAATCGGACTGACAGCCCTGACCAAGAAATCTGTTTTGATTCCCATAATTAACAATTTCTAAAATTAGTTTGTTGTTTTGCGGAATTACCATCGCTTAATTTGTGTCACATTTTGACATGTGAAAACAAACTATTAAATTTGTGATTAGATAAAAGTTTTTCAGAATAAATATTAACTTCCTTACTTTTATATAATTTAATATATTATTTATCTGACTCCAATTTTTATTTAAAGTTTTTTATTAAATTTCAAATAATGATTTAACATTACTGCACACGGCTATATATCTATCTTAATTATAATAATAAATTTATTAAAGATTTCATAAAATTTATATTAGAAATTGTTTAATATTTAATTATATAATTAAAAAGTGAATATTAGAAGATAAATTAATAAAGAATACTTGAAGAAATCATTGTTTAGTTCTATTCGGAAATGACATCAGCACAAATCACAAATTCTGACCCCAGTACAGAAATATAGTATTTAATATACCCTCAACTTTTCTGTTTAAGAAAAAAAAATTACTTTGTTATTATTAACAGTAATGAAAAAAATGAATTTTTGAATCTGTTTATCCTCATAATTTGCATATTATACATCCAAGGAAAAAATTCATAAAACAAAAAAATTTCTTTTTGATTGGAAATTTTTACAAAATATGCATAAAAACATATCAGAGAACATGATAAAATTAGAATATGAGGTTAAATTTAAATAATATACAATTAATAGCCCAAATTGAAGAATGCTTCTGGATATCATAGTTTATTGCCCTTGTTCCCAAGCCCCTCCCACTGAGGCACTACCTCCAAATGACCTTGAACTACTAAACTTACAAAAGCCACCTTTCTGTTTACAAATGAAACAGGAACCGTGTTTATTTTGACATTGGAAAAGACTTAGGGCTGTCTGAAATGCAATCTTTTTGTTTGTTTGCATAATTTTGATAAGGAGGTATCGAATTACATAATTTATTAAAAAACAGCAATATAGCATAGAAAAATATATTTTTGCATTATAGAGTAGAGACTTGTCAGAAATAAAAACTGTAATTCAATCAGAAGATGTAGATTAAAAATAGTGAAAATTTTTTAATAAAAGCTTGGGCTCATAGCCCATATGAAACACGACACCGTTGGGAAAACACGACACCACATACGGGTTAATTAATGGATTTTTATTGATGAGCTTGCTGTGCTCAATATGAAGCCTTGCAAGGACAATTTCCTCTTCCTACTGCTGAGATAGCTAGAATCCATGGCATGACTATAGGTTTAATCTCATGTTGTTTGTTGTTATTTTGCTCATTCCACAAATATTGCCACAACTTCCTCAGCTCTCTTTAATGAGGGGTTTAAAATCAGTAAAAGAACTTGGAACACAAATAAATGGTTAGAGGTGGCTGACTTCACAGCAATGACAGCTAGTTCATTCCCCTGAATATAAGTGTGTCCTGGAATCCAACAAAACTTGATGCATCCCTTTTTTTGGCAAAAGGAAGCAAGGATTTCTATTTTTAAACAGAATTGGATGTGGGAAAAATTTCCAAATGATCAGCACCTGAAGTGCACAAGTGAATCAGAATAAATAATGCTATGATGATGGCTTTGTCTAATGTGCTGGAAGTACTGACAGACATGAATAAAAAGCTGTTTGGAATATGAGAGTAATATGTCATGCCTTCATTCACTCTCATACAAAATCTGATAACAGTTTGTGTAAACAGTGACTTGTAATGAAGAAGGAATAAAGCAAGAATAAATGATGTCTTCAAGGCAGTTTAATATATACAGTAATACCCCACTTAATGCAGCTCCATTTAATGCTGTTTCAATATAACATGTTTTTTCGAATTCTATATAAATAATTACAAATTTCTATGCTGCCTAACGTTAATCAACTAAATAAATAACAGCTCAAAGGCAGGAAAAAACATTTTAATAAGATTTTTATGGTAGTAGCACTTTCGATTACATTGAATGCTCTTCAGCTACCAGAAATCAACGAACTACAAAAATGTGTTCTATAGAACACCACAATTCCAAAATTTAAAAGCTGTTGCTATAGCAACATAACATACATAATATAATAGGATTTTCATATGATAAACATTAAATTAATTTAAAAGATTGATAATAAGATTAAATACATATTATAAAGTAACAAACTAAACACATTCACTAATAAAATAAGGTAATACATAAGGAACAAAATATTCTATAAAAATTCTGAAACAAATAAAACAATATTCTTATTTACTAATATTACACCATTTCCACGGATTATTTATCGTAGCAGGATCCAGTTTATTAATTGATTTACAGTTCGTATTGCGTTTACTAAAGATCATTAGGATTTCAGCAATTCTCCCTTTCTTGCAGTCGTGTTCTTTACGAAACAATTTAGTATTATTCCATTCAACTTCTAAATCTGAAACAAGGGCACATTGTGCTAATGCTGTTGTGGCCGTTTTATTCTGTATGTCATTCATATGTTCTGGAATTTGTTTTTTAAACGAGCGCATCATATATCCTATATAATTAGCATTACTACCAGTTATCATTATCATAGAACAGTCATTATCATAGAACAGAATTTGATATACTCCTGGAAAATATACCTCACTAATTCTATTATTTATCGTAGCAGGATCCAGTTTATTAATTGGTTTACAGTTCGTATTGCATTTACTAAAGATCATTAGGGTTTCAGCAATTCTCCCTCTCTTGGAGTCTTGTTCTTTATGCATCAATTTAGTATTATTCCATTTAACTTCTAAATCTGAAACAAGGACATATTGTGCTAATGCTGTTGTGGCCATTTTATTCTATATGTCATTCATTATGTTCCGGAATTTGCTTTTTAAGCGAGCGCATCATATATCCTATATAATTAGCATTACTACCAGAGTCATTATCATAGAACAGAATTTGATATACTCCTGGAAAATATACCTCACTAATTCTATCTTTATCGTTCCTTATAAGGTTAAATAAGGTATTCTTCCTATTCAACACGAAAGTTTTCAAGTTTTTTCTTAAATTTCAGAGATACTGTTAATATCCATAGAATAAGTTTGTCTATCATCAGTTCATTCACTGGAGTTGTTTTTTGTTTCACAATTGGAAATTTTATCTAATAATCTTCTGATGGTATTCACTTTGTATCCATGTCTTATTGTTTGTTATTCGATCCATTCTATCTCTTCTTGTCTACTTTTCATCATAGTACAGTGTATAAAGGTTCTATGTAGTAGGGCTCTGAAGGCTGCCAATTTAAAATTCCATGGCTCTTTGGCATCTGCTCGTAAGAATCGTACATAAGTATCTTTCCTGAAAATAGATAAAGCATACTCACCTGCTTCAAACACAATATTTATATCTAAAAATTCTATTTGAGATTCGCTTTCTCTTTGCTTAATGAGAACCAAACCAAGGGCTGTGTCAGATAATCTTCTCTCCATATCATTTATATAATTACACTTCTCAGAAATTATCAAAATATCGTCAATGTACAGTCTATTCCGAAATGGTTTTCATCTATTGCGGTAACAGACCGGCAACCTATCGAAGATGGATTGTAATTACTGGAATTCCATGTGATGAGCATTGAATTTTAGAAAGGATTAATTCATTTTCTGAAGAAATAGGTAAAGTGAGTTTTGTGAGGGACAGCTTAATTACGTAATTTTCATGACATGATTAATTCATTTTGAAGGTTTAAAACTAAGAAATATAGAAAATATAAATTTATTATTTACCTTAAATATCAAATATTTTTATGATATATTTAGCAATCAATATTTGATAGTTAAAAGAAAATATATATTTTTTAAACTATAAAAACATTTTCACTGTTAGGATCCGACGAAGAAATCCAATCCCATAATTTGTAGGGAAAGATGCTAGGAAAGATGGTGGCGATAGTTTTGAATACCGTTTATATAGAGAATGGTCGTTTGCTCTTTGTCTGTGTGAGTAACAAGCAACGATCTATGGTAACTAATCTCGCCGTCAAAACGATTTTGCGATATTTCGAAGTCGAGGCAATACGCTGAGATCGTCTGTCAAAAGATCAAAGGGACCGACCATAAGCCCAATTATAGGTGTGAATGTGAAAGTTGTACTGTAATTATTTAAATTTAAATTAATTTCTGTACTTAATTTCTATCATTCATAATTAAATTGTTAAAATGATGATGACAAAAAAATAAAAAATTTTACTATTTTTATTTTTATCCCCCTTTCCACTCAGTGAGCACTAAGGAGTAACTTTTCAGATTTAAGGCGCCAAAAATAAACTGAAGAAAAGTAGCTGAAAGGAAAATTTTCAAATATCGGGTTATAATACAGTATTTGCATTTTATTTTGATAATTTATAGAAGTTGTAACATTTAGAAAATTCTTAATACCATTTTTATCAAAAAATAATTTTTAAAAGCAATATTCTTCACTAATCAAAAATGCAAATCTGTATAAAAGTTCTCTTGAGAATGATTTAAAAAATTATCTTACTAGTTAGTTAAAATAATATACGAATCTGTCTTAATAAGATAATGTATAGTTTTTATTGGAAGTTGTAGTTCTGATAATATATTCTAAAATTACCTGAACTGGAAATAAAAATTCAAATGGTGAACGTAATAGTTCATTTAATTCAGAAAAATTTACACCATATGCCTAGAAAATGTTTGCTTCAGCTTTGAAAGTTTAACTTCACCCGATTGCAATTAGGTGTAATGTGATAAAAATTACATTGAGTTACAAAAATGTGATTTAACGTCGTTAAATTATTATTTAATTGTAGTTGTGATACCAAAACACAAAGATTGTTTTAATTAAATATAAAAATTTTATGTATGATTATTAATAATTAATGTTACTCCAAATACAAATGCAATTAATCATTTATGTGTAGGAATTTCTGGGTAAAATTTATTAAAACAAAATTCATTTTAGAAAATTGTCCACAGTTTTACCATTAATATGATTCAGAATAACATTATTTAAAATTAAAAACATTTACAATATATAGTGTGCATATATTATATACATATTAAGGCTAAATAATTTAAATGTATTCATTCAAATCATTTAGCCTTAATGTATTTAAATCTGTACTATAAAGATAGCTGTAGGAATCATGAAACTCAAACATAAAATGTTTATTATATTGAAAAGTTTAAAATTTTTTATTTTACAAAAAATTCTATTTTATCAATAAATTAGTAATTACTTCTTAGAACACTGTTATAATAAGTGGTATGTTAAAAATTTTTTGTGTAGATATCAAATTTGGAAGAAGCGGTACTGTGCATATGAGCTTCACAATTTATTATTGATATTAAATTCAATATTTTGACCAAAATCCACCATTTTCTATTATGCATTTTAATCTATTTGGGATACTATTGACTAAAATTTCGCATTTGTTACTATAACGCAAATTGTTCCAAGTATTATAAAGATTTTCCCATAACTCATCTGCTGTATTGGCATTATGAATTTCATGCGTAGCAACTAAATCGGCCCATAGATTTTCGATAAGGTTTATGTCTGCTCCTCGTGATGGCCAATTAAACACATCGAGATTTGGGTGACTACGTAACCAATTAGTAGTTAAATTAGACATATGGACGGGTGATTTGTCGTGAACAAATGGAACTATAACTGATCGAAATAAGGCTTGAACTGAAGGTAGTAACGAATTTTCAAGAATATCAACGTATTGAGATGACGTCAAATATCCGTCGATTCGTATTAATTCTCCCGGACCAGTCGCAGTTATCCATCCCCATACAACTAAAAAAGTAAAGAAAATAAAACAGTATTTGGTTTCTGTTTATTATAAATAATATTTATCATAGAAAAACTTTTTACTTCATCCATAGCGAAGTTACTATGACTGAAGTATTGTGATCGTGCTACTAGTGTTAGTTTGGTGATAACTCTTTTTATCTATCACTATCGAATAATTTACAGAATTTAGAGATATCAGCATAATGCATTTATAATAAACAAACGACATTTATTAATATTTTTCAGTAATATGTTGTGAAATATATTGATAATTGATAGAATTAATGATTGCTATTATTAAATAATTAAAATTTAATTTGCAATTGTTTACGATTAAGTAGCTACGACCGAAGTATTTAATTTGCTATTGATTTAATTGAAATTTAGATATTTTAATTACTAGCTCGTTTAATTTAAAAAATCATTTTATCTACAGAAAATCGTCCACTTTTGCACTTAGACACGACATATGGGCTATCATGCCTTTTCCCTATAGGTTTGTGAACCCATATTTCGCCAAAATTGTCTATAGTGAAACATTTTTCATCCAAAAATATTGTTGACTGCCAATCCGAATTGTTTAAATGTTGATATTGGTAAGCAAAAACCCAAACGATCTATCATATTTTGCAATGAGAGAGATTGTTTCTGAGCACTTCTTCTTCCTGGAAGTCCAAATTCACACAACCTAAAATTCTAATTTAATCATTATTCATTGTGCATATTCATATATATATATATTTAATATTTTACTTACTGACTCCTGACAGTTTGAACAAATATAGCTAGGTCCATTTCTTTTTTTATAGCTTTAGCTGATAAAAACGGATTTCTTTCACTCATGGAGCATAATTGCTGATCTTCATTGCTAGATGTGCTCCATGTGTTGTACAGTCCAGAAAAATAAACAGTATAGAAACTCAATTGATTTTTGTAAAACTCTTATTTAATACAAAACTCGCACAAAACTCGACTGGTCTCAACTGCAGTTTAACGGTCGAGGGACCGACCAAAAACAGCCGTCATCCCCCCGTTTACAGTGAGGTTTGAGTTACAACGCAAGTTCCCCTCCGAACTGATGTTTTACAGATGGTCATAAATAACTGGACCTTCCCCTCAACTTGTCCAACTATTTAAAGAATTCCCGACACCATGGACGACCTGAGGACTTTTTCGGAGAAACGGTTCCTCTCTCAGTTTCATTTTTACAAATATTTATTACTGTTCGGCAACTTATATCGAAAATATTTGCTATATCTTTTATTCTCATTCTGTTTCGTCTATGCAAAACAATTAATTTCCTGATTTCTTTATTTACAGGACGTGGCATTATTTTTACAGAATATATTCGGAATGTTAAAGAGAAGAAACACCTTTTCTAGCAAAATTTAAATTCTGTTAGAACTATATTATCAGATATCAGATATATTATTATTATTATGATATAGATTTGTGAAAATTATTTAAAATATGCTATCTAATTAAATGTGGCAGTTAACTAACCCGAAACCATGATTATATTTCTTTAGTTTTATTAATTTACACAGATGACTATGCATTTTTACTAAATTTAAAAACCTTTAGTTTCATTAGATAAAAAGAAATCTAATCAAATTATTCATTAAATTTTAAATAATTAGTTAAAAAATATATTACTTACCGATTCAAAAATCTTGAAATCGTCTGCTTCTAAATGCATGCGTAGAAATCGAAGGATCATCTGCTTTTGATGATCACTTAATAATTCAGTAAACTTTAAATTTTTCAATACTTCTAGTTATCATTTTAATATCTTATCAATACTTCCTAGAAATAATTACTGCCGTATTTTTCACGAAACAATTAAATAAAGTTTGTTAATAAAAATTTCGATCCCATCTTCTAAAGTTGATTTCCCTCGTTGTCAAGGAAACAGTAAATAGTATCTTCTGTGTCTTTGATAGCATATGTCTTATTACTGTACTAACTAACGCATCAAGTTTTTATCGTAACCGGAAAAACGGTAAGTAGTAATTTAGTGAAAACCATTTCGGAATAGACTGTACATTTTATAAAGCTTAATTCTAGGAGAAATCAGTAGTAATACTAGCTCTTCTTTACTTCTTACTACAAGTTCAGCCAGGACACCTGCTAAGGGGCTTCCGATTGGAAAACCCGTTGTTTGCAGATAAGCAATGTGATCCAAGCCTAATTCGATCGATTTGTTACTTAGTTATCCATAAGTCCTACTTCTTGTTTGATAAAAAATTCTATATGCAAACAATGGGTGAAAAAATTCGAAAAACTTTAGTGTTCAATAGGAAGAATACCTTATTTAACCTTATAAGGAACAATAAAGATAGAATTAGTGAGGTATATTTTCCAGGAGTATATCAAATTCTGTTCTATGATAATGACTGTTCTATGATAATGATAACTGGTAGTAATGCTAATTATATAGGATATATGATGCGCTCGTTTAAAAAACAAATTCCAGAACATATGAATGACATACAGAATAAAACGGCCACAACAGCATTAGCACAATGTGCCCTTGTTTCAGATTTAGAAGTTGAATGGAATAATACTAAATTGTTTCGTAAAGAACACGACTGCAAGAAAGGGAGAATTGCTGAAATCCTAATGATCTTTAGTAAACGCAATACGAACTGTAAATCAATTAATAAACTGGATCCTGCTACGATAAATAATCCGTGGAAATGGTGTAATATTAGTAAATAAGAATATTGTTTTATTTGTTTCAGAATTTTTATAGAATATTTTGTTCCTTATGTATTACCTTAATTTATTAGTGAATTTGTTTAGTTTGTTACTTTATAATATGTATTTAATCTTATTATCAATCTTTGAAATTAATTTAATGTTTATCATATGGAAATTCTATTATAGTATGCATATTATGTTACTATAGCAACACCTTTTAAACTTTGGAATTGTGGCATTCTATAGAACACATTTTTGTAGTTCATTGATTTCTGGTAGCTGAAGAGGATTCAATGTAATCAAAAGCGCTACTATCATAAAAATCTTATTAAAGTGTGTTTTTTTCCTGCCTTTGAGCTGTTATTTATTTAGTCGAATTCTATATTTTTTTTTATTCACTTTGGCATGGTTTTTCAAACCATTATACTCACATAAATCATAAATTGCATTAATTTGTTGCTTTGATACTTCTATGCTATCTTGCATGCATTTGATATCAGCGTAGTGTAATACATACGAAAGTCTGCTGCAGAACTTACAATGGACTTTCTCAAAACAAGTTTAGCCACTATTACAGAAATTATGGATCAGTTTATAGAAAATGATCAAAATTTTGATAAAAGTTCAAAGGCAAGACAAAGTGTCATAAATACAATGTCTTGCTATTGACAACTGATTGCTGAATGAAAGAAGAAAAGCAAACAACATTAGATCACTTCTTAACAAAACAACAAAAAGTGCTAAATGAGAAAGAACCTTTCTCATCACAAACAAATTATTTACTCAAAACCTTTTTGATTTTCATGAATGATTTTTGAATAAAATTGATATTAACAAAAAAAAAATATCTATAATTAATCTAATACAATAGTAATAATACATGCTACAAAATAAAAAAAATGGTACATATATTATTTTATTTGCTGTCCTGTTTCACCTATCCTCATTATTTACATGTTAAGATGACCTCGTTTAATGGTGTTTCATTTAACCTTTGGTTTTTTGGAACATATTCCATGCATTAAATTGAGTCTTACTGTACAGTCCCGTGCAAATAGTTTGTCAGGTTATAGGAAAAGGTTTGGCTATCCAACAATATGCAAAAGTACCGGCAGTAATCACGTCAAGAGTAGAGCGATGCTGCTGTAAGTTGGATAGGCATCATTCCACAGTTTCCATAGCTATAGGGGAGGGAAGGTAGTGTGGGAGAACTGAAAATTTTAAACTTGGAAAAGTATTACGATTATTTTGAAAGGAAGTCAGTGTTTATTATTTAATTATACTTTACACAATATAATAAAAACATAACTAGATACTGAAAAACATGACAAGTGACCACAAATATTAAGCGATAATAAAGCAGTTGCTGTAAACTTATGGTACGAATACCATATAATAAGTTATATGGCTCTATAATAAGTTGTTCAATCTTACCTTAAAGTTAAACTTAAAAGTTCGCCAGGTAAAAGTGCCTTACGGAAATTGGTATCATTTCTTTTAAACAAGTCGAAGAAGCAGACGATAATTTCTATCGAGCATACGTTTGCGCATGCTCGATATAAATTATCGTCTGCTTCTTTGAACAGATGTGGTATATAGTTCATGAATTACGATTGATAATTGATTTATTTAATATAAAAAGCAATCTTTACTGACATATTAATCATATCCAGTGGGCATATGAAATTATTCCAATTTCACTTAATACAAATGTCATCTTAATGAATAAACTGTATATTTATATTTCATTGTTGATTACAAGTAATTTTTGCAAAGTAAGTTATTTGACTATTAAATACAGCAGCAGAAAAAATAGAAAATCTCCGATTAGTCATGTCAATGAAATGGTGATGTCTCTTCCCATTCACTCTAAAGCTATCTCCCCTATTAATAGAGACAACGGTCGAGTTCTTTTCGTTCCGCGGCGTCTTCAGACATTAGTGCCTGATGTAGTACTCAATAGTAAGTCAGCCACTTTCTCCCCTACACAGAACCTGACAAACTTTTTGCACAGGACTGTACATGGATTTGTGTGTAGGAAAGCTTCTGTGAGAGAATTGGATATGGAGATGAATGAAGAGTGTGCTGTCTTCTGTAAGTTGATGATACTATTATTTTAGATGAAACTGAGTGATCTGAGGATGCTTTTTTGCACGGCTGAATAAGGCTACTTGAGAAATAGATGAAATAAATATGGGGAAAACAAAGGTTCTTACGGTTTGAGAAAGAACATATAGGGAGCATATAGGGTGTGAGATCACACTTAATAGAATGAAGCAAAAATAGGCTTGTGTTAGGGTTCAAAAGTTACCGATATTTTAATTACCGGTAAATATCGAAGTAAAATTTGTGATTACCGGTAATTTCCGACAATAAATTTATTTTTAATTAGGATAATAAAAAAATGAAAGAAATAAAAATATGTTTTATTTAACAGAAAAAGACTTAAATAAAAAAATATAGCAAAATTTCCTTTTATCGAACAAAAAAAGTATATTTAGCTAGAGAAATTGAGTAACAAATTCCAGGTTTAATTTGACTCCCAAAATATTCAAATAGCTCGGTTTTCTTGGTTAGATAATAGTTGTAAACTAAATTTTTTACATCATTCCCTGTAGTTGGTGACATTTTGTCATAAACGTTTGTTGCCAAATTACTTTGAATAAATTTAGATGCTGCAATTTGATTAAAACTAAATCCGTCTTTGCAAGCCATTTTTGCAATAGCAGAAGTAACAGACTTTTTAAGCAAAAATCACACTAAACTTGCTTGTTTCTTGCTTGAAGAAGCACCAGTATTAACATCTTGAAAATCATTGGCATGAATCTTGCTTACATGAGCCCTCATTCCAGAAGTCAATCCACCAATAGTTTTCAAAATTTTTCTGCACTTTAAACACTCAACTTCTTTGTTTTTTCTTTTAAAGTATTACCATATGTTTGATTTTTTTGAGACATATTATGAAGGGAAATGTAAAAAGTAATCGATATAATGAAGATAACAGCACTTTATAGAAACGTTAGTAACTTCGTAACTGCGTAGAGCATAATCAAGCATCAAATTTTAAATGGAGTTTAATTTGATGATTTAGCAAAGCAAATACATATTTGAAAATATTGAAGAGGAAAAGATTGGGATTTATATCTCGAGAATATTTTAACCATGTTCAACTTTGAATATAGTCATAGATCAGGGATTCCCATTGGGGTCGGTATCGACCCCCTGGGGGTCGATGAAATTTTAAAGGGGGTCAATAATGATCAAGGGGTCTATTGGGGGTCGATAGCCGAATATGCACCGGCGATTTATCGGCATAATCAAGATCAAGATTCCATTGATTACAAAAAAATTTATTAATAAAATTGATAATTAATTGTTTATTGATATAAAGCTATAAAATGTCGTAAGGAAAAAACGATATGAAATAAATATATGTGAAAAAATACACTAAAATTATTTAATATATATTATTTTAAAAACCAATAATATTTTTTTAAATATATTCATTTTTAATTTGCGATTGTCCGTTATTGAAAAGGATTGCATTTCCTTAGAAGATATATTATTATATACAAGCCACTTGCAAAATTTAAAAGAAGATTTTAATGTTCGCTTCCAAGACATTGAAAATTTGAATGCGCCTGCATAAATCATACAACTGCTGCACTGTGATATATCAGATTTTGATATTATGATACAAGAAGAGTTGATTGTATTAAAGGAGGATGTTGAAGCACAATTCTTATTTGACACATGAGTATGCTAAGTTTTGGAATTTAAAAGTCATTCGAGAGAAATATCCCCAAATAAAAGTTGCTACCTAATCAGCATTATTGACTTTATCTCTTCTTACGTAGTGGAAGGAGGCTTTAGTCAAGTCAATAATTTACTACGGAAAACAAGAAACAGGTTGAATATTTTTGAACGAGATGATTTAAGAATTAAGTTAAGCAATTTTATGCCAAATATTTAAAAAATTGCATCAATACATCAAACGCAGCCATCACATTAATTAATATCGATCTTTTGTGCAATTAGAATCTGTGATTCTGTTTCTGAAAACTTGTTCATATTTATAAAATTAAAAATGATAAGTACAAAAAATAATAAAACATAAATCTAATAACACTAAGAATATGAACAAAAGTTACACTAAGAATATGAACAAAAGTTTTTTTCAAAACTTTTGTTCATATTCTTAGTGTAATTGTTACCTTTAAGTTATTTATGTACAATTATTTTTTTATGATTATGTTATATGCTGTATATTATAGAGAAAAATGTAAGGGGGTCGATGAAGAAAATCATTCTTTTAAAAGGGGTCGATGCTGAAAATGGTTGGGAATCCCTGTCATAGACTATTATAATCTACATAAATACTAAATAGATAGATTTAGGACGGGGACAAAATAGAATTTAATTGCTTTTTGCAAACTTAAAGTGATTTAAAAAATTAAAAAAAGCCCATCCCTATCTACTGTCTAGCGAAACCACAGCCAAGGGAATGGGTTTTTTTTTAATTTCTTAAAGTGATTAAAATTAATTTCCCTTTTTCTAAAAAAAATGTTTGAAAGAAAATCAGTTTTATGACAGACTTTAAATAAAGTAAAATTTGATTTTTAAAACCGATAATATCGGTAATAGTTATTTCGGTAACGGTAATTTTCATTATTTTTAGAAATTGGTAATTATTGGTAAAAAATACCGAATTTCGAACCTTAGTTTGTGTATTTAGGAGACATATTTCAAGCAGAATCAAATCCAAACCTTTTCTTTATATCTACTTATTTCCTATTATATTTATTTATTAGGTGTTTAATTTGAATTTGTAGTCACTGTAAGACATTTTTTTCCAGTGCTTCTTCTGTCTGCAATTTCTTTCCTCCCATATGCTCTTTCAGGGATTCAAACAAATGATAATCATTGGGAGTCACTATTTTGGTTTCGATTTGACGGTTAGTTTGATGATGGTATGAGATGCAATTCCTGGTAAGTTATTAATTTGATTTGGTGGTTGGTTTGATGATAGTATGAGATGCAATTCCTGGTAAGTTATTAATTTAGATTTTTGATGATGGTATGAGATGCAATTCCTGATAAGTTATTAATTTAGATGGATGAAAACGATGTAAAACACAATTCCTGGTAAGTTATTAATTTAGATGATGAACAACAATGTAAAAGTGAAAATAAATATATTTTAAACAGTTAGTATTGTGGTTATCAAGGACGCAATTCCTGGTAAGTTATTAATTTAGATGATGAACAATGATGCACAATTCCTGGTAAGTTATTAATTTAGATGATGAACAACGAGTAAAATTCGCAATTCCTGGTAAGTTATTAATTTAGATGATGAACAATGATGTAAATGCAATTCCTGGTAAGTTATTAATTTAGATAATGAACAATGATGTAAAATATGAAAATAAATATTTACAATAAACTTAACACTAACTGTTTAAGAGTTATGCTGAAGTTAGCTAATGGCCGGAATCTCACACTTAAAAAGTTAGTGTCAACGATGTAAAATATGAAAATAAATATTTCTTAAACAGTTAGTGCTGTGAGTTTATTGTGGTTATTGGTATGAGATGCAAATCCTGGTAAATTATTAATTTAGATGATGAACAACGATGTAAAATATGATTTGGTAAGTTATTAATTTAGATGATGAACAATGATGTAAAATATGAAATGGTTGGTTTTTTGATGGCATGAGATGCAATTCCTAGTAAGTTATTAATTTAGATGATGAACAACGATAAAATATGAAAATAATAAGTTATTAATTTAGATGATGAACAATGATGTAAAATATGAAAATAATAGTTATTAATTTAGATGATGAACAACGATGTAAAATATGAAAATAAATATTTCTTAAGTGATGAACAACGATGTAAAATATGAAAATAAATATTTCTTAAACAATTTTAGTATTGTGGTTATTCATCGTGAGGTTAGCTAATGGCCGGAATCTAAATTCCTGGTAAATTATTAATTTAGATGATGAACACTGATGTAAAATATGAAAATAAATATTTCTTAAACAGTTAGTATTGTGGCGTTATTCAATGAGGTTGGCTAATGGCCAAAATCTCACAAAGCAAGAACCAATTACCATGAGGTTGGCTAATTGAGAATCCTCACAAAGAAAGAACCAAATTACACTATCTGAGGTTGGCTAATGGCCGGAATCTCACAAAGCAAGAACCATATTACTATGAACTTAGCTAATGGTCAGAATCTCACAAAGCAAGAACCAATTACCATATTTCACAGATAGTTAATACTTTAAATAGTATGAATTTGAATAGTGTGAGAAATTCGTGGGACCCATTATTTGCACTAATTGAGGCCTACGTGTAGTTTATTTGTCACCAGTTCTCGTTATTTATCAAACTGGTGATACCATTCATACTCTCTTGCCCATAACACTATTTGTTCCCCATACTGTGCTTGCAATCTTTTTAAAATCTCAGTTGATTAAATGTTCTCCTTCATAAGAAATTTGATTATGCATCGTTGTTCCATAGCTACAGACACACTGGTTGCTACCAACCTCCTGCAAGTACTATACATATACCAAATAGACTATGCCAGCTGAGAGATACTCTGGAAGGATTATGTCACATCCATTGCAAGTTTTATCATGATACAGTTATTCTTTGATATTTTATACACAAAAGTCTCAGTTAACCTCGAACAACCCTTGTATTTGTTTGGCAGTTATTCTCTTTCTAGTTAATCATAGTAACATATTTTTGTCATTATGATTTTAACAGGTGTTCATGATTTTGCAATTTGAGGGAGAAGTCATATTGATGGCAAGATTGTGAGAAGAGCAAATTTTGGATTGAAAGTTATAGATATACTTGGGAAATATGCTAGAAATGAAAATCTGTCACATAATGCTAAAATACTACGTATCAATTTGTGATGGTGCTGATGTAGATGTATGGAGAGAGATCTGTTTTGAAGGCATAAAAAGCACTTGAGTGCAGAGAGATGAGACACTTGAGGGATGGGGCAGGGACTGAGAAGTATGATCATGTTTCAAATGGCAAAGTATAAAGAGTTTAGAATAAAAAGGAATATGATTTATGCAATTTTAAGTCAACTTTTAAGATAATTTGGCCATGTGGATCAAATGAGTGAATAATGATTGTGAAAGCAAGTTTTGTAGACATGTGGACTGGAAATATGAAAGAGAAAATCTAAATAGAGTGGAGAACAAGTGAATTACCTGAAGATGATATAGGTTTGAGAGTATAAATAAGAAGCAAGTATATGTGAAGAAGAAAATGATGGAGGAGGAAATTTTTATAGTGTGCAGTAGAAATGCAGGATGCTGTTTAGTGGTGTGCAAGTACTATGCATACTATGTGTGACAATATGTATTTGTTAAAAAAAATATTTCAAAGTACAAATTCATAAACTTCTGACTTATTTTAAAAACAAACTGATTTAATTTTGAAAAATTTTAATTTATTTAAAAATAACTTTATTTCTAGAGAAAGGCCATAATTCCAATTATCTATAAAGGATAAAAATATTATTAATTAGATTAAAGTATTTTCAATTCCAAACTAAATTAGTATATAAAAACTTTTTATTTAAATTAGAACAAAGGTTGAAAATAATTTAATTTAAAAATTTACTTGAATAAGTTTCAAAGTTGTGATAGCAAAATCTCTATGCTGTTGATTTGTCTGAATCCAAACATTTTCTTCAACAGACAAATATGCTTTCTGGGTTCTATTTTTATTCTTTACTGTACTAAATTCCTTTATCAAAACCAAAAGTGCAATTTGATGAGCTGTAATATGATCTCTAGAAGCTTTCTTCTGACCAAGATTTAGTAATGCAAGTTCTGGACCCATCATCTTGATTAATTTCTATTAGAGAGAAGAAAAATTAATAAAAAATTATTTAGTATACAGAATAGTGTATTATATAATAATAGTCATTTTTAAAAATTTTAGTCCATCATATTGTATTTAATAAAATTTTAAGAGCATAATGCATCCCACTTCTTACTTAAACATAAATAAATAGTTCTTATCACAAGTGAAAAAATATAGTTTATTTTACTTGAAGAACTTTTGGCTTTAATAAGCCATCTTCAGCAAATTACACATAAGATATCAATAAAAGAATTTGAATGCAAAAAACTTAAGAATACAATTTAAAATTTAAAAATAAATACAATATTATAACATTATATCATATGAAGGAAAACTTCTTAGACTTAATATTTACGATGCTTATGTAGTGCAATCAGTTGGTTTCTCTTCGGATCATACTCCCTTAACTATGTTCTCCGGCAGTTTGTTGACAGATAAGAACCATTCTATTTCTTATAACATATGACTTTGGAAAAGATGTGATTGGCCAAAGCTTATTCAGAGAATATGTTTGTTTCCTTGGCAGAACATTTATAATTCAAACTTGGATCTAAATCAAATTTATGGAATGCTGTATGAACTCTTTGATAAAACCATTGAGGGTTGTGTACCATGGGGTAACTTTACTGTAAACAATCCACGTTGGATTTTGGTGGCAAGTCATCTACTTAAACGAAGGCTTTGTCTATTACATAAAAAATGGGAGAGAGACAGATCATTTTCTGATAAATTTGAATATCTCAATTTGAAATGTAGACTTTTCGAAAGTTATAGAAAAGATAAATCTTACTTTATATCCAAAAATATACGATCATCAGCACGCAATTCTAGAAAATTATGGAATGTCATTAATTCGATATATATTCTAAGAAATATGTAAATTCGCCATTATCTACGAAGTTACTTGAGGATATTTATGCTTTTTTAAAGTTAAAATTTACTGCTTAAAATATGATTAATTTTGATCTGCCTAAACCTACCTGTGTTAAGATTGCTTTTTCTGAAAAAGAAATTATATTGGCTCTTAAATCAAATAAGAAATTTACATCAGGTGTCGATAAGATTCCCATGGGTTTTTATCAAAAAATTATTCCTTACATTGTTACTCATATTGCCTTCATCTTTAGTGTACTCTTGAATGGGAATATATTCCCGATAGATGGAAATTGGTTAAGCTTATTCCTATTTTAAAAAGACATAAAAATCCTTCACTGCCATGCTCTTACAGACCTTTATGTATTACTGACTGCCTATTAAGAATATTTGAAAAGGTATTGCTAAAATATATATATCACTCTGCCAATACGAATATTTCTAACAATCAACACTATGCGATGAAACACAGATCTACCATTTCTAATCTTATACAATTTACAGAAAATATCTATAGAAACTGGGAAAATCATCTTGCTACTCATGTTTTGTTTCTTGACATTTCTATCGCTTTTGACTCTGTTGATATTTATGCTCTATTTAAAAAACTGAATGATGATTTTTCTTTGGAATACATTTTTACCTATTGGATAATACAGTATTTTAAAAAAAGAAAATACCAAATACCAAATCGAAATGAGCATCCTCTAGGGATACCACAGGGATCAGCATTAAGTGCCATCCTTTTTATTTTTTATGTAAATGATATTTTTGACAGTAAAGTTCAATCAACTATACTTGCTTATGCTAATGACTTTAAAATAATGCATAATTCTAAGAATATTTTACTTTCTGATTTTTATAAAGTTAAAAAAATTGTTTAAAGAAAATAATCTACTGATTAATGATTCCAAAACAAAATACATGATATTCCAGTTGAAAATGAAAGAAGATTCTAATAATTTGATTGAAAGAATGGAGAAATTCAAGCCAATTCAATCCCACAAGGATTTAGGAATTATTATAGACTGTCAGTTATCTTATAAATATTATATTTTTTACTTGATGCATCAAATAGTGAGAAAAACTGCTTTTATCTGTAGATATCTCTCAAACATATCTGATAAACATGCATTAAAAGCATGGTTTTACGCAAGCTTTGTATCTATAATTAGTTATGGAATTCAGGTATATTCGTCGGGATCAGCATCTTATCTAAACTTACTGGATTTGACTTGGCATCATACTCTCAAGAAATTATATGATTGTTGTGTGTGGGATCTGTCTGACAAAGGCCAAGATGTACTGAGTTTACCTTTGTTTGCTGATTTAATGAAAAAGCAAGATCTCAATTTATTAGAAAAATATATTAGAGGAGAACCGCCTTCTGACAATTTACATTTCAATGTACTACAATATAATACTCGGAAATTAATTTTATTTTCTTGCCTACATACAGACTTGAGAAATCTTTGCGATCATTTTGGATTAGAGTAGCCAGGAGTTATAATGTGAAGTATATTGTAGAATAATGAGGGCTGCCCACAAGTACATCATGTATGTAGGATGGATAATTAAATAAATATATAATGTTATAATATTGTATTTATTTTTAAATTTTAAATTGTATTCTTATTAAGTTTTTTGCATTTGAATTCTTTTATTGATATCTTATGTGTAATTTGTTGAAGATGGCTTAGTAAAGCCGAAAGTTCTTCAAGAAAAATAAACTCTATTTTTTCACTTGTGATAAGAGCTGATTTATTTATGTTTAGCATAATGCATTTTAAGTTCTTAAGAATTGTTTTAAAAGTAATGATATTTGAAAAAATCCTAAATATTTTTATAATCAATATTAAAAACTAAAAAACATAAATAAATTACCGGTAATTATTATATGTAATTAAAATCCAATTAATTGAATGTGCCAAGTGAATTCTCAATTACGAAAAGTGATGCATTTATTACAATACACACAGCCCTTGACTTATGACTATTCATACTTATGACAGTGATGTGGATCAGTAAATTCTGTGATTAATCAATGAAATTTAATGGGTTTGAGATTAACCAATGGGCTGAAATAAATGGAAAGCATTCTTTTTTGTATCTGGTTTTTGTAGTTTTATGTTCTTTATGTTTATTAACATATTGGTTCCATTGCTGATATGCCATTCCAGTTGTAAATTTCCTGCTGCTGCACAGCAGTTTACATCAAATGACTGTGTTTAAAACTGTATTTATCAAGTTTCCTTCACAATTTTCAGATTGTGAAGGAAACTTGATTAATACAGTTTTCAGATTGTGGTACTGTCATTGTTTGTTAAAGTAAATTATAGTTTAAAGTTAGTTTTGCCATCTAGTATCAAAAATTTGATCATCTTTTTTTATCCTAAACAATAGTAAACAATAAAATATGTATAAATCTTTATAAAATTTAATTTAATCTGCATTTAACAAATATTAGTTTATTTATTATATTTTATAAAATTTAATTTAATCTGCATTTAACAAATATTAGTTTATTTATTATATAATATTTATTACATTCCTAATAAAAAATAATTAGTCACAGTTATAATAAAGGGAGCGTTCCAAACCTCAACAGTAAGTCATCAGTGATTAGTTTCTTTTGACGTCAGAAATAACTCAACATCAGACTGTTTCTGTTTGACGTTTTTACACTCTCTAACTTTTAAAATCTTATCATCTAGCAGGAACTACTTACACTCTCTAACTTTTAAAATCTTATCATCTAGCAAGAACTACTTTCGTTAGCGGACGATGTAAACCGGTGTCAACAAAGGCTCACCACCTCTAGAGGTGGTTGTAGCTGTAACGGTGCAACCGGTGTGTTGACACCGGTTTATATTTATTACATTCCTAATAAAAAATAATTAGTCACAGTTATAATAAAGGGAGCATTCCAAACCTCAACAGTAAGTCATCAGTGATTAGTTTCTTTTGACGTCAGAAATAACTCAACATCAGCTTGTTTCTGTTTCACGTCGTTGTTTCTGTTTGATGATGATAATGATTTTTTGAAACTAGTCACTGATGACTTACTGTTGAGGTTGGGAACGCACCCTAATATAATTTACGCAATATTATAAGTGTCCTTTGTTATCTAGCTTCGTATATAGTATATCAAAATGGTGCCGATTCGACAGCAGTGTAAACCGGTGTCAAAACCCTCACCACCACTAGAGGTCATTGTAGCTGTAATGGTGCAACCAGTATGTTTACACCGGTTTACACTGTTTTTCTAACGTCGCAGAAAAGTAGTTCCTGTTAGATGATACGATTTTAAAAGTTAGAGAGAGTAAAAAATCATTATCATTGTCAAACAAAACAAAAACATTAAACAGAAACAGAAACAAGCTGATATTGAGTTATTTCTGATGTCAAAAGAAACTAATCACTGATGACTTACTGTTGAGGTTTGGAACATGCCCAAAATATTTAAAAATTAGTCTTTTTCTCAATCTTTTTTCAAAATCATTCATTTTTTTCTGTTACAGTTTAGAGTGACTGCGGATATCAGTTTTTTTGATAATTACAAATTGATGAATTATAATACAAAATTAATTTCTGTTACATTACATACAATAAATCATCTTGATTTTTAAGAAAAAAATGAAAAACTAATCTTTAACCAAAAAGTAATCAAACTAGTTTATATAAATAATAAACAGATCAAAAAGTATTATAAAATGCTAGTCTGATGCAATGACCTAATTTTGACTCTGCTTCACCCAGTCAGGCAAAGGGAGTGCAAACCATGGCACCTCCAATTTTGCTGATTTTTACATAAGTTGTAGTAGTACTACTCTTCCACAAACTCATGGTAAAGTAATATGACACAACTCACAAGCATTCCCAAAAAAAAAAAGATTTAAAGTTTTCTATGTTGTTTATATAGTGATTAATATTAACATTTGATCAAGTGCTATTATAGAGAAATATGTTCAACTTTCAATTATTGATCAGAAGGATGCAGTTTTAAATCTTGTCATTTTTTTAATTTTTTATATCAAAACTGAAATGGATTATTGTACAATGTATTTTTATTAATAAGAAATTATTATTTTGTAATTATTTAATTTTTTTGTTATGCCCTTTAAATATTTCCATCAACCCTGTCCCACATGATTTAATTATCATGTGGGACAGGATTCAAGTATTAAAGACAGCTAGCAGAATAAAAGAAGACAAGATGTTAGAGACATTCACTATTCACTCTGTCAGAAAGACCAATCACATAATTAATTACAATGACTTGCTTGTGTTACCCCTGGCTTGGGCCTCGCTGAGTGTTTTAAATAGGTGTGATCCCATAGCAAGATGGAACTGGTTTTATATTGTCACAAAGTATTAAAATGTATTAATTTTTCATTGGTTGAATTGAAAATCATAATCTGGCAACATGGTATTAGATTTGTGTAAATGCTGCTGAATCATTCAAAAAGTTTTTATTTATTGTGATTTTTAGATTTTGATTTTATTATTATTGTTGGATTTTAGTTATTATTATTATTATTTTGCTTTTATCCTTTACATTTTTTAGATATATAAAGGATATGTAATTATTTAGATTTTAGTATTTCTAAGTTAAGACAAGCCTTTATACCAGGAAAAAACTTTTATTAACAAAGAGTAAAATGTTTTACTCTTTGTTACTAAAAGTTTTTCCTGCTATAAAGGTTTGTCTTAACTTAGAATTAATTAGGAAGCAGATTGAATTTTAGTATTTTCATAATGTATGTTAATAGGGGTCCTTTAGTTAGTTATAATGATAATGATTATAATAGTAATAATGGTAATTATAAATATGATTTTCTGTGCAGTATTTGTGGAAGTAATCTTTTTTTGTTAAATCAGAGTATTGCAATAATTGACTAGGAATGTATGAATTAGTTTATTGCTACAGAGCATAAGATGTTTATTTTTGTTAAAGAGGCTTACAGGAAGAGCAAGTGTAAACCATATGCTTCCTTTACTGTTGATGTTTTTTTGCATAGTACAGTAGTGTCTCCCTAATCCAACACATGGTTCCAGGGCTTCTTGGATTATTGGATGTTCAATGAAAAAAATTGAATTACACAAACGAATATGCTCCATTTATTAAGACTTTCCTGTCACTGCTCTTATGTTCAAATCTTTCACAAACTCTTAATTTTATCCTGATTTTTTTAATATCATAAATGGTGGCTCTAAATCTTTCACAAACCCTCAATTTTATCTCGATTTTTTAATGTCATAAATGATGGCTTGTCCAATACCATAAAAGAAGCCAAATCACTAAACTTTTCTCCCAAATTAAGTTTCTTAATTTTTTCTGCCTTTTCAACCACAGTCAATGTCTTATGTTTTTGTTTTTCACTTTTTCCAATTTGTGATATTATGTAAAGATAAATAACAAACACTTGCAAAGTCGCGGGTTAGAATGACTAGTAATAATTCTAATTATAAGCTAAACCTAACGGCTTGCAACTCTGCAAATTCCAGAGTTCTGCCTGAGCTCAGGTCTTTTTTCTAAGTTCTAACTTAATGCTAAGTAATTATAAAACAATCCAACAACGTAATGTCTAACTGATGAAACGAACCCAAATATCGGAACTTATACCAAAAGTACCGATTAAGTGTTAGCAGTAAAACGAACAAAAACAATGTTAGAACTTTCACTAAGTTGGAAACGCACCCTAATATAATTTACGCAATATTATAAGTGTCCTTTGTTATCTAGCTTCGTATATAGTATATCAAAATGGTGCCGATTCGACAGAAATCCTAAGTGAGAATAAAACAGTCTTTTGAAGAGTTAGCCGAAAATACTACTCTCGTATCCAGATCATCATCATGAATCAGGAGGCAGGCAGTGAACTCGAAGTCAAGTGCAATAATCATTGCTCGACCCTTATTACGGGAATCGTTATGGCCAAACAAATTCAACTGGTTGTAACTTGGTTCTAAGTTAAATATTATTAATCTGATTATTATATTCGACAAAAGTATTCGATAGGACACCGAAGCCAAATTTGAAGCTTCAAATCCAGTTAATAATAGAACTGGAGCCGTTTAAATATTGCAAATATCGGTTTTTCTCCTCCTCTTCCTCTTCCGCAGTCACCACTACAGGTGGCATCGTTCAATCGATATCAATGAATTTTGGGACATACGTATTTCTGAGGTTACTCGAGGTCCCCGAAAATTTTAGCACCATCAAAATAAAAAGAAGCGGAATGGGAATCCATTGTCCATCCACACCTGCATACATTTCTTTTGACAAAATTTGGAATATAGGCATAATCACTACAGGTGGCATCGTTCAATCGATATCGATGAATTTTGGGACATACGTATTTTTGAGGTTACTCGAGGTCCCCGAAAATTTTAGTCCCATCAAAATAAAAAGAAGAAGCGGAATGGGAGTCCATTGTCCATCCACACCTGCATACATTTCTTTTGACAAAATTTGGAATATAGGCATAGCTTAGATCGATTAAAATCCGAAAATTTTGGTCCAATTGGACTAAAGTTAAAAGGTGTAGAAGAGGACGATTTTCTTCTCTAAATGTATCTGTATAGGTCACGAGGTTCAGCCGATCTCGAAAAAATCTGGAATGTAGATGTTACTTATGTTATTTAGGGCTTTCTGAAAAATATCGCCCAATAGGGTCGAGTAGGAGATTTTTGGGCACCAACTCTTCTACAGATGGTATGGTTCGACCGATTTCGACTAAATTTGATATATATATGTTTATTATTTTACTAAATGTTTCCTAAAAACTTCGATTTAATCGGATTAAAAATAGAGGGTATTTAATGATATATTAACATATCGCTGCAAGAATGTCTCTCAGAAAAATAAATTATCTAAAAAATAAATGATATCTATTTATAAAACTTTAATATGCCAACAATTAAGCCAAGTACAATACTAAGAAAACTTGTTAAAAATTAGATGTGGCTACTGAGTTGACGATTTAAATAAATAAAAACAACGTCATCTAAAGTACTCCCATCTACATCGAAATATCGTAATTGCTTACTTGTTAGTATGGTATAGTCAACTTCTGAGAAGTTGAGCTCTGAGCCCAAAAGTCTATTCTTAAAAACGGGGGAGAGGATGAAAATTGAATGTGTTACTTTGTGCCAGTTAACGGCTACAGTGATAAAATGAAATAACTACGGTTTAATTAAAAAGTAATTTAAACCGTAGTTATTTTATTGTATGATTCTAGCCGTTAACTGGCACAAAATAATACATTCGATTTTCAATCTCTCCCCCGTTTTTCAGAATAGACTTTGGAGCTCGGAGCTCAACTTCTCAGAAGTTGACTGTACTTGGCTTATTTTTCATATTAAATGTTTTTGATTGGATATTCTTTACATCTCTTTAAAAAAAATCCATTCTACCTGCCACACTAGTATTATACAATATTATATTAATTTTCGTTGTGATAGGAAAGAAGTCAACTTGTTTACGTTTAAAAAAAGTTTAGATTGGTCTTGGGTCAGACACTGATTACGTCACGCCAAACAAAAACTGTGGATCGAATTATGTTTTCAATAGACCAAAGAAATCGAAACAATACCTTCTTTGACGAATAGGTATTAAGAATTTAATATCGTTGTCACCGCTGAGAGAAAATCTTTTTGCTAAATTGTTTCTTAAATCCGGACTGGAGAAATTAATAAAAGAGTGAAAGTTCGTTCCGCTGTGTTATTGTCTTTGCTGTTTTGTAATATAAATCTGCCTATTGTGAAGAACGACAAACATAACTAGTCCATCCTTTCGGTCTTTAATAAATCCCAGAATATTCATTGATTATGGATTGCATTACATAAAGAAATAAATAATTCACCCAGGCTGATGAAATTCTTCGTATCATGATTAATTCATGCAAAAGTGATGAGATTTTTTTCCATATTCACTCACCGATGGCTATTTGTTACCGATTCAAAAATTTTACTGTAAACTCGCTTTTTGTCCACGTAATTGAAAAAATAACCTTCGATAAGACGATTGTGAACGTTATCGATATCTCTTCTTCTTAAGAGAATGGATATCGATAACTTTGTATACTTTAGTTATGTATTTAAATTTTAAAAATAAATTTATAAAATATAATTTCACTAGAAATTACCAGCTCATATAAATGAATGAAATATATTATAATATTATATACAACAACAAAAAACACCTCCGAATTCGTGTAGGGATTCCATCGATGAAGGAATCGTAAAATGGCATCCATTATTATGTTACAGCGCCATCTACGAATTCTGTCTTTTTAGAGGAACTACAATTTCAATGTAATTTTTATTCTTTAATTTTTAAATTAAACAAATAACAAAATAACAACAAATAATTTTCGCTGTCGCAAACATCCAAAAATTAGACCTTTCTAAAAGGTACCCTATTTATAAATAACAAATAATTTTCACTGCCGCATACATCCAAAAATTATTCCTTTCTAAAGATACCCTATTTATAAAAATCGATACAGTAATTCAACCAAAAAATGACATCCAGCCAGCCAGCCACGTTTGACTATTAATATACATGATGATGATTAAAAGAAAACCTCCAGTCGGGGTGGCCGCACCAACTTGCTTGACTTGAAATGATATTTTTATATTTATGTGTATTTTAGAATATTAATTAAAGATAAAAATGGTTATCAGTGAAAGTGTTGGAGTGAAAAATGATTTTATCTTTTCGCTTTTTACTTCGGCTATTTATTATAAGTTCAATTTAATAACAACGGCTGTTCAAACTCGAATTAAATAAAAATTAACGCTAAATTGTATCGCGTTAAAGAGGATTTAAGTGTATCGATCGAAAACACAAAATATCCGCTACTACCAATTTGTACTCTAAGCTATAACAAGCGGAATTATTGGTACAGACAAGCGAACTGACCAACAGTTTGTAACATCAATCATAAATCTTTTGTTTGTACTGACGAAGAGCGGGATAGATAGATTTTCTTCAAATATTTAACAGTCTAAATAAGACTAATAACAACATTAAAACACTAACATAACCATGTAGCAGCATCTGCTTCCTTAAAAAATAAAAATAAAATAAGAAAAAGTAGAAAAATATTTTCGGAAGACGATCTCTTCCGATTTAAATTTTATCGGATTGAAATTTAAATCGATTCTATCCGATTAACTTTTATCAGATAAAATGTTAAATTTGAAAAGTGAAAAGTAGAAGATGGTCTTTAAGAAATCTAAATATTCCTCTTCACTTCACTTTTCACCTATTAATCAAATACGAAAAATATAAGTTTTAATGCAGGCATTACTGTAATTAAAAAAAAGTTGAAGTTCGAATCGATAATTTGTCTAAACAGTTTTGCCATCAGCAGATACCGGAGTAGGACCAAATTCAGATTTTTACGCGGTTTACTATACTCAATTCACTCATTCAATTACAGGATTTTATTATAAAACATTTCTCAAATAATTTTAGTAAAGTTTATAATCGACAGATGTCAGCGCTGTTGGCATTTAGCGCATTACTGTATATCGATAGTATGCCTACTGTTGAGTAGAATCGAATACTTTTAAATTCTATCGATAGTCTAGGACATCAGACAACCAATTACTGTATATGTCTACAACCAAAGCCAAATATTTGTTTATCACGCCATCGATACTATCGAGAGCGTGAACACTTACGATAATACCGTACAATTAGATAAGGCCAACAATTTTTTTACCACGCTCTAGTTTGTAAAGTCTAACGTCGCAGAAAAAGTAGTTCCTGCTAGATGATAAGATTTTAAAAGTTAGATAATCATTATCATCGTCAAACAGAAACAAGCTGATGTTGAGTTATTTCCCATCGTCAAACGGAAACAAGCCGCTGTTGAGTTATTTCTGACGTCAAAAGAGACTAATCATTGATGACTTGCAGGTTTGGAACGCGCCCATACAAACCACTTTTAATAGTTGTCGAGTTTCATATTTTGCCGTTATATTATATAGAGGTAATGAGAAAGAGCGAATTTAGATAACTAAACCAGGATTTGGAAGTCTTATCTATTCCGTTAAAGAACTTTTCATGATCTTTCTAAGTATAATAGCAAGAGTAGAAAGCGGATTTAAAGAATATTTTGTAGGATCAAAAACGAAAATTTGGCTAAAGGTAGGCTGGACACACAGCTTCGGACTGTTTTTCGATACAAATCAATAAGGAAAAAAGAGCAGAAATATTCCCCATTTATGCAAATATGGGGCGCATTAATATATTCAAATTTATATAATAAGTACTACCAATATTCCAAAGTTTTCTTGGGAATATAAACGGATTAAACTTCAATTTTCTCATCTATCAAAAGTTTTAGAATCTAAGATGTGTGTAATAGAATTTAAATTTTTTTTTTTAATTTTTGGTAAATTCTTGTAAATATTTGGCGGAATAAATCGAGTTATAATACAAACGTGGCCGTGTTTTTACTGCCATCTATTGATTATAAATTCAACTCTTCAAATATTCTTACGAAAACATTTTTTCGTAAGATAACCTTTTATATATTTTCATCATCTTTTTCTCTATAAATTATAAGTAATAACAACTTATTTGTACATTATAGATTATTTGGGATAACCGTACTTATTTTTAGATTGTTCCTCATTCCTCCTTGATCTTGAGATCCTGTTCCAGAATTCCAACGAGACTAATTACGTACAAAAAATTATTATATGTAACCACACACTGATAATTTTATTATTTAAAGAATCGTTTGAACAAATTTAGATAAACTAAAGTACTTGAAGAGTCGGCTCCCGGTTGATACGTGTTTCCAAAAATAATGATGGTGTATATTAATGGGATTAGTGTAGCTAGGTGAATGCCTCCTACCTTTATATTTTTATTTGTTTATACCAAACTAAGCATCTAATGACCATCCACTGGGACACGGGATTCTAGCCAGTAAGTTCGGTTAATGGAGATGTATGTTTATGATTCTGAACTCCTGGCTAACAGAAAACATTTTTCTGAAACAGATGCCAGTTCAGAAAGCGCCAGCGTGCATCTGTTATCTTACTCTATACGATAGTTGATGAGGTTAAGCGCGTCTGGTTTCTTCCTGTAACTGCTGTTTTAATGATGAAAATTTACTACATTATAGTTTTTATAATTCCTATATAAAGTAAAGATGAGAAATTATTGAATAGATCTATCTGCGATAATGTTGGCAGAATATATTTCCATTTAGCACGAGTAAAGTTGTTCTTTCCGAGCATATTTGAGTTTACATACTGTACAAGATTGAACGATTGCATCATCTGAAAGATGCAAGAATGTAAGAAAGATGTGACTTCCTTCTTTGATACCATATTGGTGAGTTACGTAAGAATATCTTTGTATCCTAATTTTTAATCAAGAAAGCTGGTTTGATACGTAAGCAAAAATATACAAAAAAGTTACTTTTACATTAAACTCTCGGTTAAGAAAAAAATATAATTTAAATGAATAGGGACATCTTTATATCAGGATTATTCGTAATGAATAAACAAGTTGATAGATATTAAATAAAAGCAAATATCTAAAGTAAGAAGTTTTTCAATATGAACTTAATAGATTTTTAACGAAACGTTTAAAGAAATTAGTTAAATCTATTAGCAAATATTTTAAAACGTTTCCTTAATTTTACCTTCGACCACTTATAAATGGCGAGCGTTCAAATTTCTGAGGTTCCACCATAACTTTTAAATTGCAGTACTTGATATAGAGGAAGATGGGTCAGTTTTTAGAAATTTGATTGTAAAAATTATATTTGTGCAAGAGATATGTAAAATTTACCAAAAAAACAAAATTTATTATTACAATTGAGCACTACTACTGAATGACTACTCAACAATAGCATTAAGGATCTTAAATATATATATATATACTTAATTTAATAAACAAGTTAATAGATATTAAATAAAAGCAAATATCTAAAGTAAGAAGTTTTTCAATATGAACTTAATAGATTTTTAACGAAACGTTTAAAGAAATTAGTTAAATCTATTAGCAAATATTTTAAAACGTTTTCTTAAATTTACCTTCGACCACTTATAAATGGCGAGCGTTCAAATTTCTGAGGTTCCACCATAACTTTTGAATTGTAGTACTTGATATAGAGGAAGATGGGTCTGTTTTTAGAAATTTGATTGTAAAAATTATATTTGTGCACGAGATCTGTAAATTTTACCAAAAAATAAAATTTATTATTACAATTGAGCACTAATACTGAATGACTACTCAACAATAGCATTAAGGATCTTAAATATATATATATATACTTAAAATATTAATTAAAATGTCTTACTAAAGCGGTGACGCCAGATAGTTTGATTAATAAATTCTGATTTGAAAAATAATTTTGATATAAAATTAATCATTACAACTTACTGTGAAATGATCATTTTATAACATACAACATATTTTGAGAGATTTATTGGAAATACTCTTTGTATACCTAAATCATTTAAAACGAACAATTAGCCTGTGAATTTTTTTATACGCATTTTATTATTATTTATGTTTAGATTATAAATTATACCTAATGTAGATTCGAAAATTAAGATGGTTGGCCAGATAGGTAGTGAAGCATCTTGTTTAACCATTTTACCTCACCACAAATTCTCTAGAGCATGTTTCCAAAATATGTTCCGTGGAAGGTCAATGAGTGTTCCGTAAAAAATTATGAAAATTAATATAAGTCTCACATAATTTTAATTATAAACGCTGTGCCAAGTTGAAAATGGAGTCGCCAGTTTATTTTATTATTTTCGTGCGTTTTATTTTACATAATTACAATTTGATAATAAACGTTTGTTTTGTTGTTATAACTCTTATACTTACTCGCCTAATTTATTTATTATTAATGTCTAAGTATATTATAAAATAGTCTCACATAGTTTTAATTATAAACGCTGTGCCAAGTTGAAAATAGAGTCGCCAGTTTATTTTATTATTTTCGTGCGTTTTATTTTACATAATTACAATTTGATAATAAATGTTTGTTTTGTTGTCTTAACTCTTATACTTACTCGCCTAATTTATTTATTATTAATGTCTAAGTATATTATAAAATAAGCAAGGTGTTCCGAAAAACTTTCAGAATTTGTGAAGTGTTCCATCATTGAAAAAGTTTGGGAAACGCTGCTCTAGAGAAATACAACTTTTAAAACAAAATACTGTAGCGCGAAATACACCAAACTTGAACAAAAAAGTAGCTTACATTGTTTTCTCGCTAACTTTATCATAGGTTACATTTATATTCTATCAGTACGTCTAAGAACATTAAGCAATTTCTGAAAGAAAATGAATATAAGCATCCATAAATAGTCTATTTCAAATTATGCAGTATTATTTATGTCTTTTGTAGGCAAGATTCTGCTTTTCATGGAATCTGAGATTTTTGCATAACAGTTTTAGTCATATTACTAGTAGTAAATCGGTATATAAATCAATCGCGAATTTTTGCAAAATATTTTTAATTATATTACTAGTATTAAATCGGTATATAAATCAATCGCGAAAACGGAACTCGATAATAGGCTATGAAAAAAGTACTTATCACAACGAAGTATCGATACCTGTGCGCGACCGCCATCTTGAAATTACAATGTCTTGCGCTACACTTTCAAAATGTAAAATTATACGAATTCCTGTTATAGAAGAGCGATTTCGTTATGTGAATTCGTGTTAGAGGAGAGCACGTTATACGGGAGTTTACTGTAATACATCTTGAAGGTGTCGCCCAAGAATTATGTTCAAACTTTTCTGGCAAGAACACTTTCAAGATGATGTAATTATACATCTTGATGCAAATATATATATTAATGTATGTATAATATATAAATCCATAAATTGCATAAGTAACTTATGGATTTCAGCATAAAATCATAATCCACATAGTCGTAAGAACAATTCCCGGCGTATTTTTGGCTTTTAAAATAAGGTGTAAAACCATAACAGGTTTCTTCATTACGATGATGGTCATGTGACGCTTTACTTCTCGTTAAATATGGCAGTGGTACATGGTTCATTTACCAATTCTGATGTAAATTTTTCGAAATATCTTCTAATCGGTGCCGCTTTTGTCCATGGTTCTATTATAATTTTTGACCAGTTTGATGAGCTATCGAATGGTATCACATTTGGCAATTCCGTGAAAAGCAGAATTCAGCCCTTTTGTAGATTAAGTTTCATAATGTATATATATAGGCCTATATATATATATACAAAAAAATTCCTAAAATCATCTTACCCACCTTTTATATATATATATATATAAAAGAGAAATAAGCACTTCCATATGAATTATAGCCAAATAATCTGAATATTCTCTGATATCCAATAATATAAAGTGCAATGCAAAAGTCTTTGATAATTGCTTGAGGAAATCAAACAGCAATATCTTCTTCTTTCTCTAGCAACACACAGAAAAGGAATAAAGAATACAATAAAGAACTGCATCATGTTGCTCACTATTCATTCAAATCAATGTTGTCAAGAATATTGATGCCATCTTCAATGAGTGTAAGCCTTCCTTAGCTTTTGAAACCAACATGGTCATTTCCTTAGGTTTAGGTTTCAAAATTCTTCAGCATTTCAAAAGCATTTTCAGGAATTGAATTCTAAATCAATTTCATTGGTATAATACCTGGGATTCTGGGTTAGTCCAGAAATCATGAATATCCAAGAAGAAAAAAACTTTCTTTCAAATACCTTTTATTGTTTTGTCAGTAATTTCTATACATAAATCTACTATAATCTTCACTGCATCTAGGATATTGGAGGTCTTTCAAAATTTCTTAAAACTGTCCTTTACTCCAATTGAATTTAATAACGCATTCCATCCTATTTGATAGAGGGCAGCAAGGCATTCCAATACCCTCCATTGTGTAAGCTATAGGTTTATTTAATAATCTTTAATATTCACATAGCTCAAGTAACAGGAAGTAAATATTAAAAAATATTGATAAAAACAGGAAGTGTCAAAAAGCTATAGTAAAATTTTGCTGAGCCAGTGATGGAAAGAAAGGATACTATAAAACTCAGAGTTTATTTAATTCTAAGATTACACACTGAAGGGTAATAAGCCAAAGATATCAAAGATAGCTTCAAAGATATCATCAACATGAAGTAACAAAGCATTAATCATTGCCAGAATTCTGGATGGAATATGCCTAACATATCCAAAATCCACACAAATGAGGGGCATATAAGGAGGAGCCTGTAAACCAAAACCAGGAAAATGTCTGCACCATTAATACCTTGTACAGCAGCGGTTCTTAACCCTGTGCCCGCGGGCGCCAATGTGCCTGCGAAGCTATTTTTGTGCGCCCGCGACTGCTCGCTATATACTATATCAATATCAACCGTGTCAATACCTTGTACAGTGTTGCATTGCAATCACAAATAGCTAAGAAAAGTGATAATATCACTGCATCTGAAGGATTAAAGATACAAGAGACAATCCTGCAGAACTTGCGATCACAACAGTGAGTTCTCCCACAAGCAGGATCCCTTGAGAAAAGGATCTAGGTGACAGCAGTGAGACTGCACACCTGCCAAAACAACATAATATAAAACTAACCTAACTTGTATCCAGTTTCGAATCTTCACTCATTTCCTCAGATAACACAACTCATGTAGGATAAGAGCATTCAAAGCACATACTTCAACTTACCAATCATATCAATTACTAGTAGAATTACGTAATTTTTTAAGTCATTTCAGTTGGGTTTCTTGACAAATAGTTATATTCAATAGATAAAGTTTAGGGCCACTTATTTGGTGTAAATATTCACTCATATCTATTTATACTACCTTGATATAGTTAGCAATGCAACATTCTGCAAATGGCTCAGATTTAAAGTGTGATTTATAAAAGCATTTTATTAATTTAAAAATTTTTGAATAGACATAAATCCTCTATATCAAGGATGTACAGACTTGTTAAGACCAAGGGCTGCATAGATTCACTGTGGTCCTTAGGAAGGCCACCAAAAAAAAACCATGAAAGTTATATATCATATCATGTTTATTAATTACGTGTTATAAAGCAACGTAATCAAAAGTAAGCAAAGAATTTTTAATTAGATGCGTGCTATTGCATTGATTTAACAATTTTTTTTATATTAAGTTCGATATTTGTAATAGCCAAACACAAGATTGATTCTAAATTTTCATTATTTAAGTGACAATGCTACTTTGTGTTCATGCACAATTTTTTTAAATTACCTATTTCACACCAATTCAGTGTTCCACACACAAACACAGTAAAAATTTAAAAAATGTTTATTATTACAAATATGATTATTATTTTTTCTTATTGTTTAAAAACATTATTATTGAACCACTTTAAAAATAATTTCATATCAGAAAAATATTATTTGAAAATGCACTGTTCAAAATTACAAATAATATTTCATTGATTATGTGATTTGTTAAAATAACACAAGGTGAGGCGGGCCACCAATAAATTAACAGAGGGCCACGGTCTGTGCATCCCTGCTCTATATGGATTTCTATGAAGAGTTAATCATTAAATAATTTTCATATTTTGAAATATTCTTGGAGTTTAGAGATTTCCATTTTGTATCCAATGCAAACTACGAGGGGATTCAAATGAAAACCTTAAAAGTGCAATAATTTTTTTATTGTAACAATTAAAAACAACTTCTGCATATCATTTTTCTACATAGTCTCCCTGACGTCACCTTCGATGTGGAATTGACGCAAAAGTTCTTCACAGGATCAACGCGATGATCTTTCAATTCGGTAGTCAACTGAAGTGGTACCCATCTTGCAGACACTTTATTGAATTGCAGTGCATTGTGGACAATATTGTGTGCTGAACCAACACTAATCTCTGACATTGAGG
Source organism: Olivierus martensii (assembly GCA_000484575.1). Classification (NCBI taxonomy): domain Eukaryota; kingdom Metazoa; phylum Arthropoda; class Arachnida; order Scorpiones; family Buthidae; genus Olivierus; species Olivierus martensii. Next base: position 42,717 of record AYEL01087771.1, read on the forward strand.
CTATTTCCTGTACAGTTATACGCCTGTTGTCCTTCACAAGCTTTTCCACTAACGCAATGTTCTTGTCCATCACTATGCGATGAGCCTGCCCGGTCGTGGGGCATCCTCCATAGAAGTTATGCCACTTTTGAACTTTCTACACCACTCGTACACTTGCTGCAGTGACAAACACGAATCACCATACTGCGCTGTCATTCTGCGATGAATTTCTATTGGTTTCACATCTTCACTACTCAAAAAACGCATTACAGATCGCTGTTTTAGCGCGGTGCATGTGGATAGCGGAGCAGCCATCTTGTTGTGGATGCTGCTGCCTTCTCTGGCATTACAGCATCACTCTGCCACCTGCCGATCACTTTGTGAACCTTAAGGACCACTACTGCTACCTACCGAATAAATCGTACAACTTTTCGCAATTCTATGACACTTTTAAGGTTTTCATTTGAATCCCCCTCGTACATGCAGATCAAGAGAGAACTGCCACAGACTGGCATGGAGATGATGATAGCCAATGCTTTAGATCAATCAGATATTTTGTCATGGCCAACATCACTCAAGTAAATTCCATGGAGATTGTTAAAATCTCTCTTGGGAAAGCTTAAGTCTCCCACCATAGTCATACAGAGGGATAAATCCTCTACACCTGAAACCAAACATTTTCTGTACTGGCACAACTGAGATTTCTAACCAACATCATTCATTCCTTCAATATTGAACATCACCTTGGGATTTAGGACTCTTTTAGAGAGTTTTTATCCCATACCAGCACATGATGGGCTGATTCTAATCCCAGCTTAAGGAAGTGGGCTGCTCTGCAGTTTGGAAGAAACTTTAGAGCAGCCCACATAATGAAGGATGGATGCAGCCATTTCATCTTGCTAAATGGAAGACAGAATCTCTCAGCATCTGGCCACCCAACAAGTCCTTTGGACCCTGTAGGACTGCTCTACTGAAAGCCAGACAAGACCTGAAAAAAATGAATTCCGATTTGAGGATTCATAATAGATAAACCCAAGCTGATCAGATCTGGAACCCCCATACCCATTTCAGCACACTGGTATGAATCTCCACAGGCATTAAGCAGATGCAAAGACATCTTAGCAAAATGTCATCCCTAGTAAGAACCTTTCACTAGGGATACAATGAGAGATTCTCAGTGAATACTAGACACCAAGAATGTACTGGCCTAACAGCAGATGCAAGCATAGTGCCTTCAGAAACAAGCATCAACCATATCAAGGCAGGCTCTTTTAAAAAGGGATGAAATAAATTGCTCATCAAAGAAACATTTAACTCTGCTGAAAACAATGTACAAAAGATGTATTATTCAAGCAAATTATACAATAAATTTCAATAAAACTAAAGTTTATTAAAATAATATTTTGGTCAGAAAGCAACCCACTCAGCTTAAAACAAATCAAATATGAAATACAAAATAAACTTTTGTACCACATATTGTATTTTGTATTCATAAAACTATGAAAAGATATTGAATATATTTTCTTATAATCTCATAGTGAATGCCAGAGTGGAATGTGATATTCTTTGCATTTTTCTTTCAGTGGTTGATGGTGTGCATATGATCCATTGTTGAATAGCCTTTCTGGAATCCAACTTGTTCTCTTGATTGGTTCGAATCCCGTACCTTTTATATTCTTCTTGTGAGAATGTTTGTGAATACTTTATATATTGTTGAAAATATACTGATAAATCTATAGTTTCTCATATCCATTTTATCTCCATTCTTATGCATCAGTACTATAATTAAATTTTTCCCACTGTCTGTTATCTATCAATAGACAGATGAAAAATGAAATTGACTTTAAGTAAACTCCACAGTGATTGTTAAAATCTCTCTTGGGAAAACTCAAGCCTCCCACCATATTCATATAGAGGGATGAATCCTTTATACCTGAAGCTAATCTTTTTTGTACTGGCACAGTTAAGATTTCAATCAATCATCATTCATCTCTTCAACATGGCACACCACCTTGGAATTTGAGACTCTTTTAGAGAGTTTCTATTCAATACACAGCATATGACGGGCTGATTATAATCCAGCATTAATTATCATAGCAAACAAGAATTGTATAATTCTTGTTTGCTAGGATAAAGCAAATTAACATATGAGTTCAGAATCGATACAGCACTACGAGCAAGTACAAAATCGTTTTATTACAGTAAAACGTTTTCGGACCCGTCACCAGTCCCTCGTCAGTACAACGTTTCCTTTAGATAACACTCCAATATAACATTAACATAGAACATATTTAAAAGGTTCGGTTACAAAGCATTCTTTTAAAATTCGAACATAAGTTATTTAACATTCTATTACAATTTAAAAAGATTCAAACAACATTAAGAAAGAACAAAATCATGAACAAAATCATGAAAAATAATTTTAACAGAATATTAAAATATAAAAGTATATATTAAAATAACAAAAATATTAAAAAGATGAACAAATAAAAAGTGTATATATTGCTTAGGATGTAAAAGCAAAGAGTTGGAACCTTCTTCTTTTATAGGATACTTGTCAGTACTTTAGCAAAGGAAAGCCAAGAATATATATAGCACAGTCATTAATCCACTTGCTAGGGCTAGGTATTCAAGCTTTTAAGCTTATAAAGAATTAATCGCACACCATCTCCATGAAGCAGGCAGTTCCATAGGGGTAGTGTCATTGATAGTTATATTAGTCTGGGCTAGTTTTTCTAGCTAGATAGCCTCTAGAGTCATAACTCCTTTAGCATCACTAACATGCTTTATTATGCTAGCTTTGCTCCAGTCTATGATTATATCTTCTTCATAAGCTTTAGTTGCTAAGGCCGTAGACATTCTTCCTGCGTGAATATCAGCTTTGTTCTCCTTCAGCCTCGTACGTAGGTTCCTACATGTGCTGCCAATATAATATTGTAGGTTATTATGAGCTGGGTAGTGTAGCGGAATTGAGTAAATACCAGCTTTTCTATCCATGGGGACACCTTCTTTTCCATCTCTAAGAGTGCCAAAAATCGTACTTCCTCTCCTCCATGCCATCCGGTATTTGCCATCCTTCATTGCTTTATTAAAGATCTTGTATATAATAGGGTCATACTCAACCATAGCAAAGGGGCGGGTATCAGTGTCAGACTGTACACGGGGGGCGTTGTGTTTATTCATCATAGAATCCGTAATTCTATTTAAGATACCTTGCAGTACATTGCGGCAGAAACGAAACTTGCGTCCATGGATGAAAATATACTCTAGTTCTACCATCCTATCTTGCCACTTAGTGATATGAGTGTAAGCTCTGGTAAACATAGATCTAAACGCAGCATGTTTATACAGGGTCGGGTCGTTAGACCACGCCGGTATCAAAACTGGCATATAGGTAATGACCAGTATTCTTGCCTCTTACTCGATTTTATAGTGCAGTCGAAATCGCAACCCCTCCCTTGTGATCCTACCGATAAGATAGCGGCTAAGTTAACCACTATTCTTAGGTCTAAAATGTTTCCCCACGTATGGAAAGTTAAAAAAGTTCGATGCCCATATGCGCCAAGGCTCTTTGGCTATGTAAAAGCCCATAAAGACCATATATCTATTAGGCCTATGGTAGACAAAAAATCTTCACCCCTTTATAAACTTGAAAAAACAATTGCGAAGTGGGCCATGCCATACCTAGTTGACTACAAGTATACTGTTAATTCATCACTCCAATTTCTAGATAGATTCTTAGAGCTCGGACCGTTTCTGATTGAATTGTATACTATAATTGACTTTGAATCATTATACCCGTCTATAGAACAGGCCCTCGCTGCCCTCATGCTCTACCATTTTATTATGGAGCACTTACCAGGATCTGGTTCTATAGGTAGCCTCGTAAGAGATATCTGTCACTTAATTATGTACAATTCATACTATGTTTTTCAAGGGTGCTACTACCTAGAGAAGATAGGTGTCCCCATAGGAGGGCCCCTAGCGGGTATAATGGCCAAACTTATTGTCAGATATAAAAAATTTGAAACACTGAACTATTTTAGATCTAATTTCAAACTGTACCTTAGATACGGTGACGATATCTGCATTGTATGGAATGATAATAATGATGAATGTCACCTTGCACATGCGCTCAATGACCCTACTCTTGGACTTAAAGTTAAAGTAGAACAAAGCTCAGGTACGACTTTTCACTTTTTGGACATCTTAGTTCATGCGGAAAATGGTGAATATGTCACCAATGTATACCGAAAGCCCACCTATATGCCAGTTTTGATACCAGCGTGGTCTAATGACCCGACCCTGTATAAACATGCTGCGTTTAGATCTATGTCTACCAGAGCTTACACTCATATCACTAAGTAGCAGGATAGGATGGTAGAACTAGAGTATATTTTCACCCATGGACGCAAGTTTGGTTTCTCCCGCAATGTACTGCAAGGTATCTTAAATAGAATTACGGATTCTATGATGAACAAACACAACGCCCCCCCGTGTACAGTCTGACACTGATACCCACCCCTTTGCTATGGTTGAGTATGACCCTATTATATACAAGATCTTTAATAAAGCAATGAAGGATGGCAAATACCGGATGGCATGGAGGAGAGGAAGTACGATTTTTGGCACTCTTAGAAATGGGAAAGAAGGTGTCCCCATGGATAGAAAAGCTGGTATTTACTCAATTCCGCTACACTACCCAGCTCATAATAACCTACAATATTATATTGGCAGCACATGTAGGAACCTACGTACGAGGCTGAAGGAGAACAAAGCTGATATTCACGAAGGAAGAATGTCTACGGCCTTAGCAACTAAAGCTTATGAAGAAGATATAATCATAGACTGGAGCAAAGCAAGCATAATAAAGCATGTTAATGATGCTAAAGGACTTATGACTCTAGAGGCTATCCAGCTAGAAAAACTAGCCCAGACTAATATAACTATCAATGACACTACCCCTATGGAACTGCCTGCTTCATGGAGATGGTGTGCGATTAATTCTTTATAAGCTTAAAAGCTTGAATACCTAGCCCTAGCAAGTGGATTAATGACTGTGCTATATATATTCTTGGCTTTCCTTTGCTAAAGTACTGACAAGTATCCTATAAAAGAAGAAGGTTCCAACTCTCTGCTTTTACATCCTAAGCAATATATACACTTTTTATTTGTTCATCTTTTTAATATTTTTGTTATTTTAATATATACTTTTATATTTTAATATTCTGTTAAAATTTTCATGATTTTGTTCTTTCTTAATGTTGTTTGAATCTTTTTAAATTGTAATAGAATGTTAAATAACTTATGTTCGAATTTTAAAAGAATGCTTTGTAACCGAACCTTTTAAATATGTTCTATGTTAATGTTATATTGGAGTGTTATCTAAAGGAAACGTTGTACTGACGAGGGACCAGTGACGGGTCCGAAAACGTTTTACTGTAATAAAACGATTTTGTACTTGCTTGTAGTGCTGTATCGATTCTGAACTCATATGTTAAGTGGAATATTATAAGCAAGTGGTTTTTTCTACTTTAAGTATAAAGCAAATTTCAAATCGACACTAATCAGGGTATTAACCATTTCAAATTATGTAAACCAACACAGCCAAACTTCTTCCCCTGGCGGACAAAGTCTATATTAAATTTTTCTACAATTATTTTTAAATTAAAGCTATGGTGCCACCATCTGTTAAGTTAATAATTAATTAATTAAATTTAGAATTTAGAACTAAGGTGGTGCCATTTAGTAATGATTATACTATAATTTTTAAATTAATTTTCCCCGAAATAAAATTTTGCCACCGCACCAAACTCAAACTGGGATCTTTGGGATAGCACCCCAATGCCTTAACTGATTAGACCATGGTGACCTATGGCAGAATTCCATAGCTTTAATTTTAAAATAATCGTAGAAAAATTTAATATAGATTTTGTTCGTGAGGAGAAGTTTGGCTGTGTTGGTTTACATAATTTAAAGTAAATTTCATTTTTCATCTGTCTATCAGGGCTAATTCATGTCCATTTTCATTGCACTCTCATCATAGATGATGTTCATTATCTTCAGAATGGTATAAGTTGTAAATTCTATCAATCATGTGCCTCTCTCATTTCAAGTACATATATCATATTTTCCCAACCTGTTGTCTTATTCCAAAAGTTATGTTATTTCCTGTTGTCTTATACCAAATTTTGCACTGAAGTCAACATGATGATCAGGATTGGATTATTCACTAGGCACAATAGGCACATGCCTAGAGACTCCCAATAATAGGAGGTCTCAAAAGCAAGTTAAAATTATTGAATAATTTTATAATTTAAAAAATTTTTTGTGCCTACAGATCCCAAAAGATCTTTAGTCAGCCCTGATGATGATTGTGAAGTGTGTTGAATTGGTATGAAATCAAGTGTTGAATGTGAAATCGATTCCTCATTAATATCTCACACAGAGATTCTACTTCTTCATTCTTGCTGCTGGTATCTCTCTGAAATCCTCATTGTAACTTGTCTGAATTGCTGCTGAAACTGATGGTGATGTGTCCTTGAGGATTAGCAATCCTGTTCTTCTATTAGTGTTACTCTCATTTCCACAATGGTAGAAAAGGTGGAACCTCATGGAACTTTGAAAAAGACACTATTTCGAAGTTCCATGAGAATTATTCTTTTCTTCTTACTTCACCAAGTGAATAATGTACCAACTGATCTTCTTGTAGTAGTAGTAGTAGTAGTAGTAGTAGTAGTAGTAGGAAAAAGAGGCTTTAAACATTCATATTACACACAAAAAAAGTATCCTCTTCAATGGGACTGAAAAAGATTTTCCAGTGCAGGAAAATGCAACCTAGAAGATCATATCTTAGCCGTGAAAGGATGACATATTGCACCCAGAACTTCCATGTTGTTGATGATTGAGGGCTATTTTCTTATGTTGTATAACATGGAATCATTTGAATGAGTTATAGACCATTATTTCACCACACTGCGCTAATGTGGGTTGGAGAGGGGGGTGCTGATATCAATCTCTACACAACACATTGATTTATCTACTATTTTATTAATTTTTAAATTAAGCAAGCTACAGTGAAAACTGACTTCACAACCACCTGACGTGACGATCACGATTTTATGGGAACCAAATTTTTTCCCATACAAATAATGCTATTTGACCCTCCAAAAGACGACCACATCCTTAACGCGACCACAACCATCATTTTAACAGATCAAACAAAATGAAAACGTCTATGACGACCATAATTTTTTAACATCACTACTAATTGACTATCTTTATTGGTTATATCAGTACTATTTTCTGTTAAACTTAAATTTCATTTAAGCCAACCACTAAAATTGAAAAAAATTGGGCTGTGGGAATTTTTTTCTAACATTCATACCATGAGAATGACATAGAGTACTGGAATGATGAAATCATGTTGTCATTTCTACTTTAATGTGATATCTTTTTATATGCACGCTCCTTAGATTTGTATCTAAGATTTGATAATTAAATTTTGTATTAAAAATGTTAAAAATCATAAATTGAAAGCCTATGGCAAAGTGATATAGGGAAAACAGGGAAAGTGAAATCAACCAGACACCAGATCCAGATGTTTGTTTTCTACACAAAGCATATTAATCAAATGTAGTCTCATACATGTGTGATGCTATTACTGCACTTTGGATGTTGAAACATGGCTAAACAGAAAGTTAATGTCTTGAATTTAGAAGAGAGAATAAAAACAGTTGAAGACAGTAAGAAAGGTCTTTCTCAACGAGCATTAGTAGAAAAATTTAACGTGGGGAAAACAGATCCACAAAATATTGTCTCAAAAAGAAATTCTGGCTAAATCGAGGGTCAATTGAAATCACAACCTTAAACGAATGTTGAAGAATTAAAAAACTGGCATCAACAATAGAAAATGAAGAAAAATTGTTGTCTTAATTAAACGATATCGAACACTGCTTTGCCATAGAAATTATTATAAAAATTAAAGTGGGATGCGACAAAGCATTATTGAGTTTTCCACACTAATTAAATATGTTGTGTTTTTTGAACAAATAATAAACTGCGTTATAAATTGTAACAGAAACATACATTTTGTTCTTATTAAAATATAATCATTTTGTTTCATTTAAACTTGAAGTATTATAATTAACCTGTATAAGCTGACCACCTGTATAAACGACCAGTTTTGATTGGAACTGGAGATGGTCGTCTAATACAGGTTCTACTGTATTTATTATTAATCTATTTAATCTGTATTAGTTCTGTTACCCTTAAGATTTTATAGCATCTTATTCATTGCTATCTCCTTTTACTTTATTGACTGACCCACTATGTTAAATTCTTGCTTTATCTTCTAAATTACCTTTGTCCCATTTGACAATATTTCAGAGATAAGATTGTCTCTGAAATATTTAGTCAATGTTTTTTGGCAAAGATAATGACTTAGATAAAAATCCAAAGTTCATTTGCAAAGCATGCTAAAAGCAGTTCTAATCAAATATTTTAATGAAATTGAAAAAATTCATTTAATATTGAAAATTAATATTAGAACCAATGAAAAAACAAATATCAACAATAAATCTTAAATTATCATAATTCCAACCTAACTAGGAGATTGTTATCCAAATAATCCTAAACAAACCAAATTCTATCCCTAGTTAGCTATTTTAGAATTAAACTATGAAATTTAGCTCAGTAAAAGTAGAATTTGGCTTGTTTAGGATTATTTAAATCTTAAATTTATTTTGTAAACATGTATTAATTCATGATAATCTCAAATCCTTCTTTATGATATTTTGAGATAGCAGCATTGCAATGCAAACAGAAATGAAAAGTATGATGGGAATATTTTTTACAAAAAGATATGAAACAAAATGTAAATAAAAAATAAACTTAAAGGTTATTTTCTTATTTATTTATTTTTTTATATATGATATAATAATATGGTAAATATATTTAAAGAAACTCACAGAATTTTCCTAAAGTTTTCAGATTTATTATTAGTAATTTTCATCAATAAAAAATTTGATGTAGCATGAGTAAATTTTTATTTCAAAAGTGTCTTCCAGAGAAAAAAGTTTGAGAACTACTATTATTGGAGATGGATGAGAGACAACCACATTTACTAACATAACAAACTATAGTAAATCTAATATCTATTTATAAGATATTTATTAATTGTAGTTTTTAAAATTTTTCAATATTAATACAATATAACTAAAATATTCATCATTAACCACAATTAATAAGTATGTTATAAATAGATTTGTTATAAAATTGTTATATTAATAATATGTGGTTGTACTTTCATTCATCTCCAATAACAGTGGTTCACAATCTTTTAAAAAATCCTGCAAAGAGGCTATCATATTTATCATGTAAAACAGAACTACTTCCATTTTCTTGATTCTGTTGACTTTCTAGTGCTACTCTATTTTTACAAATTCACTTTTGAAAAAAACTAATTGATTATTCTTTGAATGTATCCTCTATTTTAAAATGATTAAAATATGTCATCAAAATCATCTTCAATGATATAACTTCTATAACAAGTCATAAAAATTTATAAATTAATTCTGTAGATATTAAAGAGAAACCTCAGAAGTTTGAACATCTGCCATTTTTTAGTGATTGAAGCTACAAAGTTAATTAATCAAGGTTAAAACTGAGTTTAAAAACTTGATCAACTTCCTGAATTTCTCAAAAAATCAATCAAATAGTTCAAAAGATATTACAGAAAGCACTTCAAAGTTTAAATGCTTGGAATTTTTAATTAGATGAAGATAAAACGTTAATTGATATATCATCAAAATCATCCCCAATGATTTTATTTCTTGATAAAAATATCATAGAAATCTAATAATTAGTCCAACATACACTAAGAAAATATTTAATTCTACATAGATAATGAGAAAAGTTAATATATTATATTACAACAATATAAGTAAGGTAATGATTTATTTATAAATTTGTTACTAGATTTATAGATAAGTTTATGAAACTAATATTATATATAATACTGCTCTTAGAGCATTATATAGAATAAAAAATATAAACAGTAAAACATATATGCATACATATATGATTACATTATATTTGTATCAAACTTAATGAAAGATAAAATGAAAATATTTCAACTAATAAAAATCGTCTCAATATTAAATTATCGGAATGAATTACGATAATCACGAATTACGTTAAAGATTAAGGCAGGATATAAATTTATTATAATGAAAACAAAATTTGATTTATTTAGATTTAAATCAATCTTGTGAAGAATAACTTCTATAAAATAATTGTTTCTTACTTTGACAGATGCTGTTATAATCTATAAAAGAAAAGTAAATAACGATGCATCAAATTTTCTATGATTTAAAAAAATTATCATTTCAGGATTTATTCTTCCTTTTTATTATTTATTTTTTTTGTCGAAACTGTTTTTACAGACGAAAATGAAAACTCAATTCCGCACAGCTCTCATAGACCACAATCACCATCTAGTGGACTTATTAATAATGAGACATTTAAAAATATAAATAAAAATAAAATTATTATGAGAAATTAAAATATAATAATCATTATAACCTGCTTTCTATCTTAATAAGATAGTCATTAATTTCAATTAAAATTATAAACTTATAATAAAAATTCAATTCATCATTTTTAATTTTTTTTTTTATTCCAAAATTCTGTAAATACTTTACAATCATCGATATATTGTTGTTTACAATTAATATGTCTGATGTCTACAGAGAGTCAAATGTGTTAAAAATGATTAAAATTAATTGATTATTATTGAAATAATAATGATCCGAATTTGATATTTTAATTTTAAAAAAGTGTAAAATCCAATACGGAAAATAAATCATGCGATCGATTCAGTTATCTTAAATAACTTGTTATATTAATTTTAACTGATTATATTGTATATAATGTTATATACACTATATATATAGTATATATAACATTATAACAGACATCGCAGATATTAGCATAACGCTAATAGCATTATTACCTATATATTTCTGGCATATCGTTTTTATTTATTTATGTACAGTACAAATAAATGTAAAATTTATTTTATTGTTTTACCATTTTAATTAACATAAAGGAACTCAATCATATTCTTCAATATTACCTTATTGAAGAATATCGCAATAATTTTTTTTTTAAATCAAATTTGCCTTCTTTTATAAATATTAAAAAATATTTACTTAAACTTTTTAACCTCCTATAAAATGAAAATTTTATAAACTAAATACTGCATTATATAATAATTTAATAAAAACTTTGATATCTTGGACTCGAGGTCAATTCCAGTTTTTCAGAAGGGGTCCAGGGTCGACCCGTTGAACCCTATCCTTTAACCTTCTGATTGATCCCACAGTGGGTGTTGGCCAGCCTGCGTATTCTAAAAGTGGCCTCCGCCATTTTTTGTCAACAGATGACGTCATTTTCTATTCTATTAGAACACTAAGTGACGAGGCGAAACAAGCCCTTCCACAGTCTATGCACCTCTGCTGAGGAGTCAGCCGGATTGTGAAGGATAGGGATAGAAGAGCCAGGCCCGGACCTCATGATAAACATTTTTAAGGGGTGGAACCCGAGAAATCAAACCTGAGTTCTCCAGAGTTAAAAGTCGAAGCGTTTTACGCGGCCAATCCCAACCAGCTTGCTGTACTTCCATCCTGGAAATCCGGATTCTATTTCCGGGACTCATACCTCCAGATTTCTTCACGAGAGATCCGGACCCGGTCTGTTGAACCATATCCTTTATCTGAGGCTCAGTATCAGCCGTCAGTTAAAGGGTGTGGGCTGCCCGTAGTAGGAATATCCTGCCGCTTATTACTTACACGAAACCCGTAAGCCGCTTAGTATCTCGAAGGCGATGTAAAAACTAAACAAAAAAAATCGGCCGGATGGGCCTCGTGCAAATGTTTTTGGTAATATTTATCATGGGGTCCGGGCCCGGCCCGTCGATCCCTGTCCTCCAAATTCCGGTTGACCCCTCCGCAGGGGTGGGCAGCCTGTAGAAGGGCTTGTTTGTACCCCTCCGCAGGGGTGGGCAGCCTGTGGAAGGGCTTGTTTCGCCCCCACCCTCCGTAGGGGGGGACAGCTTGTGGAAGGGCTTTTTTCGCCCCGCCACTTAGTACTCTTACTGAGTGGAAAGTGGCGTCATCAACAAAAAAAAAGACTTCAAAACATTTTTCCGGATTTATTTCATAAAATTAACAAAAAAAAATATGTTTTTGGTATTTCATTCTGGAGGACTTGGGTTCATGTCTCGAGTCCTATCCTTGAAAATGTTTATTATGGGGACCGGGTCCAAACCGTCGATCCCCATCCTCCACAAGCCGGCTGACTTCTCCGTAGGGATGGGAAGCCTATTGAAGGGCATGATTTGCCCCGTCATTTAATTAATATTCTTATAGAATGGAAAGTGGCGTCATCTGTTGACAAAAAAAAAAGCCTATTAACTGTACATTTATGTTAAAACCATAATAGCATTTTATAGCTCTAAATAAAAAAATTTCTATATTACTTTATAGATAAGTAAATTATTTGTGCAAATAATTGCTTAGGATGTTTAGCCAATGTAAAATTTAGACTTTTTACATTCCATCAATGATTATAACTCAAATTTTGTGGATTATGATGTTCAAAGCGACGATATAATCTTTTCAAGCAGTTATAATCTTATTGAAAATTTTCTGTTAAATTGGAGAAATAAAGATAATAAATCACTTTATGTAGAATTTCAGGATTTATAAATTTAATTTATTAAAAATTCTAAAATCAGTATTTAAAAATACATGTATAGATAAAGATTTTATTAATAATTAATAATTATATAGCAAGTTTTTAATTAAAAATTTTCTTTAATTATGTTTCAATGAATAGAATATAATCCATATGCGATAATAGTTTTAAAGCTATTGTATTATGAACAGTCGCCATCTTGGAACGGAACCAAATAAGATCTTATTGATAGAGAATAACCTGAATGCCAGATATGGTTCTTGAGATATTTTGCTGATGGACAGAAAAATAACGATAAAAATAAAGATTTCAAGTGTTCTAAGCTTACCTGAATTTTCTATACAATTTATCTAAAAACAATTAATGTAACTGAATAAAAAAATCTGCATATTTATAAGTCAGAATTAGATATAATTGTATTTAAATTTCGAAGAATCACCATAGTCTATGGTGATGTTTTTTTAATAGAAATTTTTATCAGATTCTAGAACAAACTTATTAAATCGGGAATGTTATATAGCAGTTGCGGTTCTAACAGTAATAACTTATTAACTTATGCAATGCAAATAAGTCTTGTATGTACTAAAAATTTACGTTGTCCTGAACGGTCGTAAGTTTCGTCCCACTTTTTCGGCAGTTTTTAACTAAGACAGTTATCGTATAGTTTGAAAGGAATTCCGATCTTCATTTGGCATAACCCTTGGGGATACCTCGTGACGTATTTACGTACATCACGGTAGTAACTCGTTCACTCACTCACCTTTCTAAGAAACATAGTTGCTATGCTTATTGTAGGAATTTCTCTAACTCATTTAGAATGATAGCGTCACATAGTAATTATAGAAGAATGCATTGTCTAGACAAGTAAAAGTTTGTTTTATTACGACTACTTTACAACTCGTAATTGTAAAAATTCGTCGAACTATTTTGATCATTTTTTGACCTTGATGTCTTAAAGAGGAAGTGAATTTATCAACTTTTTAACCTTGGCTAATTGTCTTGCCGTTTTTGTATGCATAACTGTATAATTTTATTTTTCTTCCATAAAAGTTAGAATATAATGTGAGGTATGCTTTATTGTAGATAATTTTGATTCTTAATTTTTAAATAAATTATTCTTATGTTTATTTTTCTAGTAAATATGTTTCTATAATATATAATATGCATATCTATCTAATTTCTAATAAACTGCTTTACAGTTTTATCAGTTTGTTAGTAATCATTTTATTTTAATCAAATCACTTAAGGATTACTGTAATATGATTATCTAAAGAAAAGTTTCGGATACGAGTAACGTTAAAATTCCTGTAACAAGATTTCCTCTGAGGAAACCTCTTGATTCAATTTTCGTTCATTAGGCAAAAATAGCTGCTTACTATCAGCTTTTTTTGTTCTTGTCGGCCTATTTTTCCCATCGTTTAGATTCATAATATATGCATTATTGAGAAGTAACAGAGCAATTAACTTAGAATAACCTGGACACGATTCACGTTGCCAGACGAAGCCCTTAAGGAATAATTATATTTTGTGCATTAATTTTATTGTATAAACATCCCCGACGTTTAAAACATTGTAACCGAGTCGAATATTAAAATATGTGATGATCAAAGATGATCGGTTACTTTTATCTACAACAGATGTTTTTTGCCGTTAAATGTTTAATCATTCTAAGGAGTACTAATAAATTCAATAAGCGTAAAGTCAATCAGTATAGACTCAAAGTGTTTTTAAGAAAATATTCAAATAATAATAATAATAGAGAATTACTCTGTACAGACCTTTACAAAATTAAGATACATACTTATATAAAAACTGGATAACTTTCTAAATACATAATTTAATGGGAATTAAATCAATGATCAATTCTGTCATGAATTTATTTATGTCGATCATTTCGCAGATTCATACGAAGCAGCAAAAACTTTTGTTAATGTCATAAAGTCTTTCTGATGTTTTCATTTTATTCATACTTTCATTTATTTTCCGATTTCTTTTTCTTTCTGATATATTTGGATAGTTTTTCTATTTGAAAAAATTTTACAAAAACTACTCTGATATACGAAGTATCAACAAAAAATGTTTTGTGAAGATTTTTTTTGGGTGATTCGCATATCAGGGTGGTTTTTGTGTTGATTCAACGCTTTTTTTTTTCTTTCTTTTCTTCTTTATACATTCTTTTTACTATAAATTCGTATAGTAAAAAATTTTTTCTATGATAGAGATGCATGTTTGAAGCGAAAGTGGAAAGATAAGTTGAAAAAATATTTCTACATTTCTATTGAATTAAACACAGGGTTATACGAAAAAAAAACTTATCATATAATATTTATTAAAATTATTTATAATAATATATGGTTATTAGCCAAATATAATAATCTTTCATATCTGAAAACATGATTAAAGTATACCTTTTTCAAAATTATTAATTCCACTAATGAACTATGTTGTATTCATTTTTTTAGCTTTTTAATTTTGCATTTAAAAATCAGGTTTGGATTTTTATGAATTTTCGAAAAAAGAACATATTTTTACATTAAAAATATGATTACAGTAAAATACATGAGTTACAGAAATTAATATGCAAGCAACCTATAACAATATTCGTTATCTCAAATTTAATCATTACAGCTTTCTAGCCTGTGAAAATTACTTAAAACATTATTTATTCCAAAATTGTAAAGTTAGCAACATTTCTAGGAAGTTGAAAATTTACAATTAAATAATTAAAAAATAAACAAACTAATAATAATAATTAAGTAATTTTTTTTTTTAAGTTCTAGAGATAGAAATGCGAAGTCAATTAGAAAATAGTTTAGCAAAACAAGTGGAACTGCTTTCACAACTGTAAAAGTAATCATTTTATTGATGATTAATTGTAATAAAAAAAAATCACACCGATATGGATCATTCTTATTTTCACACATCAGTTTCAGTGGTAAAATTTATGTACATAAGATGACATCATTAACCGAGATTGCTCTTCCGGAGACGGGTTCCGACTCCGTATCACATGATTGCCAACTATGACGGAGAAGGTGGAAGTAAGTTAACTTTTAAACTAAAATATAATACGTTAGAATATACGAAAATAATGATAAATAAATAATAGAGTGCATAATAAAATAAAACTAGGACAGGTCAAAGTTAACTTCCTCACACACTGATACAGTAAAACACTATTTTACAGTAATCAGTGTACTGAACTTAAAAATTAGTCCGACTATAACTAAATATTTGTTTATGTCAGTTTCTCTTTTTCGCACATCTTGACAAATTGTGACATGAAAATTTCAAGTCGGTGGCACGATGATTCACAGAGTGTTGAACTACAGAGACTCAACTGTATAATGTTTTATGTAATTCCATTTTTTAGGGTAGTGACTATGTTTTGTATGATAATATAAAACATCTAAAATACATCAGATAGCATTTAAAATATGGTTGTCTAACAATAACAGTAATAATAATGTTGTTTTTTAAGAATTGTTAGTTGAGTTTTCTCAAAAAATGTGTATGGAAGGGTAACCTTCCACCTGTAGTTCTGTTCTTACAGGAACTGATCACTCTGATTGGTTCTCTGATTTGGCCAGATGAGAAAGAATGAAGTGAAACTTCTTTGGTCTATATTTCAACTGAGACAGGCTATGTGGATAGCCGAAAACATTTTTTGAATAAACAATTCATCTTACTTATTTATCTTATAGTTTACTTTTATTCAATATTTGCAGTAAAAAGTTTACATTGTTATTTATCTGGATCAAGGTTCAATTTCAGATCCTATAGCTCAACATGCTTTTAATAGATCTGCATCCAGCCCTTCAATCTCCATCATTCAAAATGGATACATGGTAAGGCAGTCACTTAACCGCATGGATGCTGGATTTAATTCCTATTCCACACATAGATTTTTTGAGAGTACAGGCTCTTCTGCTGAACCCTGTTCTTTAATAATCTGACTCTATCAGAGTATGGGATGGCCCATAATGAGCACTACTACTTAGTAACTGTCAGTTGAAAGGGAGTGTAGTCATACAAGGATCTATGTAATGAAAATCTAAATAAAAACAGCACATTTAGCAGTATCATAACAAACTTTAATAAAGACAAGAATGTTTTCGGTATTCTAGATACTATGCTCAGTTGAAAGAATATAGAACAGATAGAAATACAAATGATTTAAATATTATAGAACAAATTATTTTTAAAAATTAACATTAGAACAAAAAACGAATAAAAATGCAATAAATTTAAAAACTTTTATTAAGGATTTTTTACATTAAACTATTTAGCGAAAAAGGGAAGGGAACAATAAATTGTGAGTTTATCGGCAGTAAAGATAGAATGGTGTACGTTAAACTTTTTTTCTAACAGCATACTTCAATGCTGAACTCAACTTGTCCGGTAAAAAAACAAACTGCTATTACTGTTGGCAATAAATTTGTTGTGGGAATATTTGTCCTGTTTATTAAAGGTAAAATTGTTATATTGGTTATTAATTTTCATGTTAGAAGCACTTGAAATGAAATCGTAACATTAAAAGGTTAAATTTCTGGAGACTATTTTATCTATTGCTAAAAGGAAAGTTATTTTTCTGAATTATAGTAGTTCCTAATTTGGTATGATTAAATACATATTCTGGGGCCTTTCCTATGAGTATAATGTATTCATGGGGAGAACTTTCCCATGAAGCAATTAATGTTTGAACTTCCCCATGAATACATTGTGCTTATGGGGAAGTTCAAACATTTACTTTTCACTACAGTCCATTCTTGTTATTCGCGGTAGTTACGTTCTGTAAATTCTTCGCGAATACTGAAACATTGTGCCTATGGGAAATATAGTTAGTTCGCCGCTCAGCGATAATCCGCGAATAAGCGCGAAAGTGCCGCGAAAATCGAATTTGTGGTTATGAATAAGTTTTCGGGAAAAGTCGAAAACGTGAATAGGGAATCCGCGAATACCGAAAATCGACTATATTTTAATACTTAAATCAAAATAAATTTAGTTCTTCTAATGAAGAATGAGTTTAATTGAAAACACGTTCAGTCCTTGCACTTAGCGAGTTTCCATTAACACCATTATATTTAGTGATTGTGTATTTAAAAACTAATGATGACTGATTTCAAGATTCTACTGAGAAGTGCATGTATATGAATTAGAAACAGATATCTGGGAGTAGATAATCCTTCACATATGAAATATTTTCTCAATTCATATTTTGCTTCTGAAAATTAACAAAAATGGACTGAAAATGTTTAGGGATTACACTCTTCAATTCTAACTTTAATAATTAATGGTAGAATTGAAGAGTAGATTATTGCTACTTTAATATAATTATAAAAAGAACAGATTATTAAAGTAGCAATAATTGCTACTTTAATAAACTGTAGAAAAAAATAAGAATAAAAGATCAGGCAGTTCTATTGTGATAACAAAATGGATGTAGTTAGTTAAGTAAGATCCTTCCTTAAATTAAAAGAAATATACCTGAATAACAAACCAATATTAAGTCAATCCCTTTAAATCTTGTATAATAATTTCACACGAAATAACCGCCATAACTAGTGACCTCTCTTGGTTAAAATCTAATCTGTAGTTAAAATACAAATTTATAAATAAACAAAAAAATGTTTGATATATAATTAAGCTTTGCTTTTAATAAAATTTTTATTTTTAATCTCCTAAAAATATTTCCGAATCTGCAAGAAAGCCATTGTCATATTTTACTGTATATAGTTGCATCATCAGTAGTTGCGTTTGAAATAAATCAGGCAAGGATCAAGTTAAGTAACGGGGCGAAACAGACCCTTCCATAGGCTGCCTACCCCTGCGGAGGGGTCAGCTGGATTCTGCAGGACGGGGATAGGCCGGCTGGGCCCGGATCCCATAATAAACATTTTCAAAGTGTGGGACCATTTCCGTGTAAAATGTCGCATTTTACACGGTGGGTAGTAAGTGACGGTGCATTCTATTTTTGTCAACAGATGAAGCCACACTACACTCTGGAAGAATATTTGTGGCAGGGCGAAACAAGCTCTTTCACAGGCTGCCCATCCCTGCGGAGGAGTCAGCCGGATTGTGGAGGACGGGATCGGGATCGACGGGCCGGGTCCGGACTTTATGATAAATATTTTCAAGGGGTGGGACCAGAGACTTGAACCTGGGTCCTCCAAAGTGGAAAGCCGTTTCCACGCGGCTGACCGGTGCATTCTATTGTCTACCATGGACCGCCCACACCCTTGGTTGGGTCAGCCGTCAGGTGAAAGATAGAGTTCAATAAACCATGTCCGATGGATTGGCCGCGTGGAAACGCTTCGGCTTTCCACTCTGGAGGACCCGGGTTCGAGTCTTCGTTATAAAGCTTAGCGTTAAGATACACGCAAGAGGCTAAGCGAAGCGCGCTTGGAGTGAACGTAGCCTAAGTGATGGGGCGAAACAAGCTCTTCCACAGGCTGCCCACCTCTGCGGAGGGGTCAGCCGGATTGTGGAGGACATGGATTTAGATTTCACAGACTGCCCACCCCTGCGGAGGGGTCAGCCGGATTGTGGAGGACGAGGATCGACGGGCCGGGACCCCATGATAAATATTTTCAAGGGGTGGGACCCGTTTCCCACCCCTGCAGAGGGGTCAGCCGGATTGTGGAGGACGGGGATCGACGAGTCCGGACCCAATGATAAATATTTTCAAGGGGTGAACCCAGGACTTCCTACCTCTGCGGAGGGGTCAGCCGGATTGTGGAGGACGGGGATCGACGGGCCACCCAGATCCCATGATAAATATTTTCAAGGGGTGGGACCCGAGATTCGAACATGGACCTCATGATAAATATTTTCAAGAGGTGGGACCCGGGACTCGAATGGGACCCCATGATAAATATTTTCAAGAGGTGGGACCCGAAACTCGAACCCGGGAACTCCAGAGTGGAAAGCCGTAGCGTTTCCACGCGGCCAATCCGACCGACAAAACCCAAAAACGACTACACAAGGTTTAGTTAAAGTATTAAAATCCATAATATTGTCGGCCGGATTGGCCCGCATCGAAACGATTCGGCTTTCCACTCTGGAGGACCCGTGTTCGAGTCTCGGGTCCCACCCCTTGAAAATATTTATCATGGGGTACGGGTTCGAATCTTGGGTCCCACCCCTTGAAAATATTTATCATGGGGTCCGGGCCCGGCCCCGTCCTTCCCCGTCCTCCACCATCCGGCTGACCCCTCCGCAGGGGTGGGCAACCTGTGGAAGGACTTATTTCGCTCCGCCACTTAGTACTATTACTGAGTGGAAAGTGGCGTCATCTGTTGACAAAAAAATCCATAATATCACTAGGAACTGACAGGAATAGGGATCGACGCGGGGGTGACTGTCAATTCCCGAGTGGTCTTCAGAACTCCACCGCGATGGCAAATTAAACGATGAGTACCGTTCATGGCTTCTAACCCTCCTCCAAGGGCGGCCAGATGGCCGTGTGGTAACGCGTCGGCGTGTCACGCTGGAGGATTTGGGTTCGCGTCCCGGGTCTGGTACCAGATTTTTTCGGGGTACTGGGCCCGGCCCGGTGATTCCTTCCTTCATCATCCAGCCCCCCTCCACGAGTCTGGGTGCAGCTCGTGGTTGGAAGTGGCTAATATTGTATTTTCGACATAATCATAGATTGTCCTCTGCTCCACCTTTGTAGGTATTAGAGTTAAGAAACACGGTTTAATTCTTGCCCTTTGTGCACTTTTCGGTAAGGTCTCGCCGTCACAGAGCGATCTACAGGAGATGCGGACATCCCCCTTGCACAGCGAAATCTGTAATTGCTGTGTTATGATGATCCACCACAGAAACATCTTGCCCTAGAAGCACGACTAGAGGCTGAGTCCCGTCCCTGAGGGGACGAGACGGTTACGCCTCATTCCTAGCAAAGGGTTCTGGGAACGAAAGTCTATCTCCTCTTTCAAGAGGACTAGCAGGCCAATGTGGCTCGGATCAAGCCATCAGTTGGTCTATCGTATCCATCAATTCCCTTAATTTCATCTTCCGATGGTTTCAATCAGGGAATTTGAGATTAGTAAATGAAAGAATTCCCGGGATCCTAGGATTTCCCGAAATTTGATTTATTTTAAAAAAATCGTAAATTATTAAATATCCTAAATTTTACATCATTTCCTTTTTTTTCAACAAATTTTTAATATACCAAATCAGCAGCCAGAAAATTAATCAAATTTTATTGTAAATCTAGTATGAAAATCTCGAATTAATCCCGTTATAACGCCAAGCATAAAATTCAACAGCAGAAAATAAGATAGTTTTTATCAGATTTTTATATTCCAACTTCTGAAACAAAAATCAGACTTGTTTTCTAAACAAAATTCTGCCATCTTATAACGTACATTAATTAAACGCAATGCCGATTTTTAATGCATTATGCACGGGGACCATTAAACTTTTTATACAGTATATAAAATGTAATTTTAATTTAAAATTAATATCTATAAAAACCATATTATGATAGCTATAAAATTAATTTTTCAGGTTGATGATAAATACTTTTCTTTAATGCTCCTTTCCAATCAAGGAGATTATTAAAAGGCGAGGTCAGTTTTTTTTTGTCAACAGATGACGCCACTTTCCACTCAGTAAGAGTACTAAGTGGAAACCAAGTAACTTGCTAAAAACTTTGGATGGATTTCTGAATCATATATAAAAATAATTTTTAGTACAAATATTCAAATATAAAAAGTATTGTAACTTATAACAACTTTATGGTACATAATTTTACAAGTAGTTAAAATTTATGCAAATGCAGAAATCTTTAGAATTGTCGACCAGATGCCCTATGGTAAAGCGTCCTTGTGGGTTGTGGTGAAATTTAAATCTAGAGTTTCGGTTCAATCTCGGTTCTTGCATTTCATGGCCGTGTTCGAAGTGCCGATAAAAAATACTTCGTAGACCGGTATGATCAGTTCACCGGAAGTTCGGACATATTCAAACCTGTACGAAATATTTAGACCTCTTCTCCATGTGATCTGCGGAGATCGATTCGACAAAGACCACATTCATGTGGTATATCTATGGGTATATCTACTGTATATGATCTACTGATCTAAACATGGAGACAGTAGCAATTCGCGACTACGCAGCTTTGTTTCAGATTATGAAAATATTTAAATAAATTATTATACTTCATTTATTATTTTTTATATTTGTTATTATATAAAAATTTTATTTTATATAATATTATATTGTATTTTAAATAGTTTTATCATAATTTATAATGTCGACTGAAAATGATAAAGTTGTTAGTTCATTCTGATATTTTTCAATAGCATCGTTATAGTTTTAATTATCATCATTCTTTGATTATTTATATATTTTCTGAAAAATCCTACTTATTTCTCATAACGAATTAAATTATATTGAAATTTGATACCAAGGAACGTAAACTTGATTAGAGTACATCAATGGTGTTCGAATATCAATCTCTTTTAAGACTACTCTGACAGAATACTTAACATTAGTACTCTTTATAGAAACAGTCTTGGCAGTAGTAGTCTTGATATTTCGAACACAGTTCATGATTTTTAGGAACTACCATACCCAACATTGAATCTCATCCTTCACATGATGATTAGCTCCACTACAAACGTATATGGCCCATAATATTCATTGGATGTCCTGCTCTTAATATCCAATAGTATGGAAATGGTATAAGAACAAGAGAAGACATCTTGAAATCAATATTAAAAGATCTTCAAAACGATGGTAAGGCTATGTAGTTGAACCACCATATCATATTTGGGATATTCTATATATGGCGGCGGCTACTTTGAGAGCCCACAACACTCATGTTGGCTTACACCTATGGTAGGGCCAACCGAAAAGTTGAAGGATGAATTTTAACGGACCAGACCCTGATCCATTCTAAAATGTTGAGCTAGTGGGACTCGGATTTGAACCGGATCTTACAAGGTGATAAACCATAGCTTTACCACGCGGCCATCCGACCAACTGAAAACGCTTTGGTTTCCATTCAGAAGAATTTTTTACCATATATGAAACCTACCTATTGATTGCTAAGTGACTGATGAATTTAATCCCTAGCACAGGCCATTCATACCGTCGACAAATCGACCGGACAATAAAATATTGAATCTTTGGGACGGACCCGAACTTTGAATAAATTTAAAAATTTGTGAAACCCGAGCCCGTAAATTGTGAATCCGAAGCATTTTTGCGCAGCTAATTTGGCCAATAAAGAATCCGAAATTCTACTCCTTGGAGTTTTATGAGAGGATTTGGGTCCTCCCCAATGTGGATTATTCTTCCAAAAGGATGAGCAATTTCTAGCATGACTTGTATTCATCTCACCACTTAGTAATCAACAAATTGAAAGTTGATGCAATCTGCTAATCGAAAAAGTCCAAAATCATTAAATTAATGTCGATCGGATGGCTGCGTGGTAAAGCAGTTGCTTACAACCTTGAAGAATCCGGGTCCTATGCTTACAGTTTTTCAGGGGTTTTGGGTCCAACCCACTGAACCTCTTCCTTCAACCTTTGGTTGATCTCATCATATGTTTTGGCAAGCGTTTAATGGGGTCTAAAAGTGGTTACTATCAAATAACATCTATCCTCATGAACAATATGGTGGCTTAAACTTAAACTAACCTAACTTTATCACGGGTGATGGTCTCTAAAAGTGTTCTCGGCAAAATTATCCCATGTGTAATTCGACGGCATAATTAAAAGCTAACCTAATCAAAACACTTTTTTGTCCACAGATGATGAACTTTCCAATCAGTGGTGATTACTATACTCCGTCTCAACCTCAACTGATAGTGACGTCAGAAAAAACGTCATTAACCGGTGTCCTTTTCTTTAACATTTTTTAAATAACAGGTATATTCCGAAAGTAAGTGATTAATATACGTTTTTTAAGCAGTATTTTCATATTTATTTATTGTGAGAATCCACAATGTAGGTAGGCCGAAACCATATTCTTACCATATGTGTTAAGTTCCGCTATCATGATGGCAGCCATGAGCCATCTTGATAGCGGAACTTAACACGTATGGTAAGTCGAAACGTCAGCCTGACACCAGCAGAAGTTTTATGTATTTCTCCAACACACGTGAAATTCTGCCGTCAGGAAATTGGCTCGGAAACGTTATTATAATTATTCGACATTATATCAATTTTAGAATATGGCAGGTGAGTAAGCGGCGCAGGGATCCAGGATAGCAGAACCGACTCAAATACTTATATAATGAACAAAAATAATATATTTAATTATCAAGAAAATAGAAATACAATATTAACTAAACACTAGATTTAAACGAACAGTTATTTATTAAACTAACAGAATAATAACGAAATGCAACGAGATTTCTTGAGACTCTCTTCTTGATGCAACAGAAGAGAGTCAATGGATACTGTTATATAGACATACCTGAGAAAGGAAAGTTATACATTTTTCTCTCTCTTCTATTATTCTCTACTTCCTTTTTTTGCAATTTTTCATATTAAACTTTAATATCATCTTAAATATAACGGCTGAATTCTGCTTTTCACGGAATTGCCATTCGATATATCTCATCAAACTGGTCAAAAATTATAATAGAACCACGGATGAAAGCGGCACCGATTAGAAGATATTTCGAAAAATTTACCTCAGAATTCGTAAATGAACCATGTACCGCTGCCATATTGAACGAGAAGTAAAACGTCACGTGACCATCATCGTAATGAAGAAAACCTGCTATGGTTTTACACCTTGTTTTGAAAGCCAAAAATACGCCGGGAATTGTTCTTACGAATATGTGGGTTATGATTTTATGCTGAAATCCATAAGTTACTTATGCAATTTATGGATTTATATATTATATATATATATTAATTTTTAATATATATAGTTGCATTAAGATGTATAATTATATCATCTTGAAAGTATTCTTGCCAAGGAGTTTGAATATAAATCCTGCGCGACACCTTCAAGATGTATTACAGTAAACACCCGTATAACGTGCTTTCCTGTAACACGAATACATATAACGAAATCGCTCTTCTATAACACGAATTGTGTAATTTTACATCTTAAAAGTGTCGCGCAAGACATTGTCCCTTTCAAGATGGTGTCACACACAGGTATCGATAGTTCGTTGTGATAAGTACTTTTTCATATAGCGATTTATTGGTTCTTTTTTCGCGATTGATTTATATACCGATTTACTACTAGTAATATGACTAATATTATGCAAAAATCTCGGATTCTGTGAAAAGCAGAATCTAGATCGGAATGTAAAAATCTCGAGCAGAATGTTATTAAGGTAAGCGCCATCGTGGTTTAGTCCTCGTCGGACGACCACAAGAACGAAAATTGTCTCCTTTTCTACATTCTCGTATTTTTTTCGAAAGTCTTTCTCCACTAACTTCTACTAGCCAACAGCCTCTTGAACAAGGAACCATCTGTATTTATCCAGCGAATGTCGAATTACATTTCTCACGCGAAAACAAGGAAGTTTGCTACAAAAGACAAGTGTATTTCTCGTTTTGAAGATGAGTCTCTCTCTTTTTTCTTGCCCAGATATTGAATTTTATATAAAGTTTGTCTATTAAATCTAATAATTATAAAATACAGCCATCCGACAAGCCACAAACATGGCGGCTGCACGCGATGTCAATAAAAGCGCCACAAAAGACGACTAAAAAACTAATTATTTGTTTTTGAGATTATGAATCTCATATCACTTTCCCTTTTAGTTAATTATTGTATATAATTAGTTCTTACATTACATAAAACTGGCAGAACTAAGATAAGAATTAATATTTCAATCGTTTGAAAGTTTTCACGTCGCCTCCGGACCTTACAACATATAAAATTAATATAATGTTCACAATTTTTATTATAACTTACCTTTCTGTAATTTTATTTTGACATTTAACTTTTTCGAGTGTTCAGAATAGCGCGAATTTTTATATAATCTTAAAAAAAATATTGATTGTTCCATGTTAAGCTAGTGATGGATTTCTCTTCCATAATGTAGCTAAACCATTTCAATAATTTCATCATTCCCTATAGTTTTGAATTACGCATGCATTCATTTTTTTGAACAAAGTGTTTGAATAATGCATAGATGAACTTTAACGAATTTACTTTGATAAATGTGTAGGCGACGTTCACTACTCCCACATAATATGCAATAAAAAAAAAACTGGATTTTGTTCTAGAAATTTGAATATTTATTCACAATTTTATAAAACTCGCTAGACATTCCTCCAGCATATTAATTAGGAAAAATGTTAATATTTTCTAAAAAAAATTAATAATTCATCAACTGCAACTTCATCTAAATTGATAGCAACTATATATACAGGTTAAAATAAAAAAAGTGAAAATGTTCAATTTAAATCTTATAAAATGAATTCATATATTTTAAAAATGTGTGTGGTGCACATAAATATTTAACAATGTTTTCCCAAGATACAATTTTTTCGGTCAAGATATTTTAATCTGTAATCACTATAATCAGTGCTGTACCCAGAGGGGGATGGTCCACACAGGCATCAAGCTAAATGGGGGGCCAAGAATATGGAATATCATTACTATTCACCAGATAGTTGTATAAAAATTTTTGTATAATTTTCAGTTCTTAAAAATTATCTAAGAAAATGTGTATCGAAAGTTAACACAGATGTTATTCTTGGAGTGGGAGGATCGAGAAAAATGCGGTCATAGGTACCAAATATTCTGGGTATGCCACCGATTATAATCACCTATTCTTAGTTCCAATTTTTGTGATTGATATTATAATTACATTTATTGAAATCATACTTTTACTACCAAAATACTTTTGAATATTTTGTTGTTTTCATTTTTGAAAATTTAACAAAAATATTAAACTGCACACAGATAATGAGAAACAAACAACTTGAATACATCACATTATTGTTTTATTTTTTCCATGATAAACATGCACATGACTAGATACAATGATAACATTAAATGCTGCTTCAATGAATTAAATAAAAAAAATTTCTAAAAACTGTTCTTAATAAAATTTTGACACTGCTTGTGCGGTTCTTATAAGATTCAAGCTTGTGTAATGGCTATAAACAACAATTCTTTCTTAAACATGATTAGCCACTTACCCATGAAACTTTCTGAGATTAAATTCGACATTTTGGCATTTATTTTAATAAATGCTCATTTCTAATGATGATAATGTAATCCCAAAAATCACAAACAAAAAGTCTTTTGTAAAAGATGTTGTCTTTCATTTGATGCTCAATAGTTATCTAAATTATTTAATAGAATGCTTACTTTTGTAAGTATCTTATTAAATAGCTGGTGTGCTGGCCATTGAATGGTCCAAGTTTGGCTATAAATTGTCTCCTAACCCCCGGACTAGGAAATTTTTGCTTACATACAAGAAAAATACCACTAAAAACAGTAAAAAACTGTCAGGGTGATGAACTGTACAAATTTTCTGATATATACAAGATATTAAATGATAAAATGAATGTTCCAGTGAATGCTTAATGATTCATATCCAGTTAATATTTTATTCACAGACTTGATTATCGCTGCTCAATCTTCATTTAATCTATAAATAATAGATAATTATTTACAATTCAAGTCGAAGATATCCAAATATTTATTATTATTTGAATATAAATTACCTATGTCTGGCTTTTTTTGCTGTCTTTTTTATCCTTTGACCTGTTTTGGGTACTTTTGATGGAGGTTGATTATTAGAAGTTACTGGATGTAATTGGTTGCCATTTTGAGTTGTTGGATTTGTATTTCCATTTGATGTAATTGCTGTAACTGGTGTTGAGCTGCCTTGACTGGAAGTGTTATCTTCACTTTCACTATTGGCATTCTGAGATTCAACTTCACTTGTATGATCTAGAAAAAAATTAAACTATTTTTATATGAATAAGAATTATAGAAGTGATCATAATGATAACAGATGTATAAGTAAAATAAAAATGTACAATATTAATTGTATTTTTATTTTTGACCAAATTATGCTTAAAATCAAATATCTAGAAAAAGTTTTAAGAATGTATTTTTATAAATATAAATTAATATAAGCTAATGTAGCAACTTTAAATATATCTATTCATACACTAATGTAGCATTAATATCATTAATGCTACATTAGAAAATAGTTTAGGAAGTTTAATTATGATTAATTTGTAAAAGAATATTAATGATATTAGTAAATAACAAATATAAAACTGTGAATATGGAATGAATGAAATAAATAAATGATAATGCAGAAATTAAAATTGGAAAAGTACTTATAAAAATTAACTGAACTGACATAATCTTAACTTCTTTTTATTACTGTATTTATTTTTATTTAAAATACGAGTAGTTTTTGGTTTATGAGTCCCTGCTTAATGAGTTCCACAGTTTTCAAATTTATTTTTAAATATAGTATCAAAAATATTATTTGTAGAAATAAAATGATAAATATTCATAAATAGGCATTTCAAATTACAGATAGGCCTCGATTAGTGCAAGTTTGAATAATGCGATATTCGATTAGTGCAACTTATAAAAACGATACAGTCTTTCAGTTAGTGTGAGCAAATATTCGATTAATACGAGTTGTAAGCATAGACCAGCAGTTACTGCGAGCAAATATTCGATTAATGCGAGTTGTAAGCATAGACCAGTCTTCCGTCTCCTTTTATGATGTCAATTAACAAATTATTGTTAATTTTCGATTAATAAAACCGGACGAGGAGCAATCCAAGAACAGTCATTTGGCTTTGAAGGGGTGAAACACCAGAAAGATGGGCTTTTGCCATTAGCTATTTAACATTACTATTATTCAGCTTTATCATCATATACATACAGTATAGTACAGAATTTTCTCTTTTAAAAAGTATCAAAATGGATGAAAGGAAGAATACTTTTGATGATAAAACAGAAAACGAAAAAAGAAGAGGTTAGTGATTATGCTAGAGCAAAAAACGGATGTGATTGAGCCACATAAAAGCAGCACTCAACTTCCGATTTTGATTTGGCTGTTGGTTTGATGATGGTATGAGTCGCAATTCCTGGTAAGATACTAATTTAGATGATGAACAATAATATAAAATATGAAAATAAATATTTCTAAAACAGTGAGTATTGTGGATATTCATTGTGAGATTGGCTAATAGCCGGAATCTCACAAAGAAAGAACCAATTACCATATTTTACATATAGTTAACAGGAATCTCACAAAGCAAGAACCAATTATCATATTTTACATATAGTTAATTGGCCGGATCTCACAAAGCAAGAACCAATTACCATATTTTACATATAGTTAATACCTTACAAAGCAAGAACCAATTACTATATTTTACATATAGTTAATACTTCGAAAGTTAGCTAATGGCCGGAATCTCACAGAGCAAGAACCAATTACCATATTTTACATATAGTTAATACTTCGAATAAATAGTGCGAGAAATTCATGGAACCCATTATTCGCACTAATCAAGGCCTACCTGTACTTATGTACCTATATAATACAAATATGATTGAGTTTGTAGAAGAAACTCTGCAATCTATTACAAAATCAGAAAAATCAAAATGGCAGCACAAAAATAGTAGTACCCCCTCTGGTCACTATGGTTTTACCAGCATATTATATAAATATCTTTTATTCCCAGACTGTTCTTAAGGCAGTTGTTCATTTGAACAGAAAGATCATGTATTTATTTGTTAATAATAATGAAGATAAAAGTTTTAACATTTAATTTAACATTTAATAATAATATAAATATTATTATTATTTGTATGATTTTAAAATCCATGTTTCATTTCTTTGGATGGATATTGTTTCATCATAAGCTTTTGATACTATTGATTTTTAACTTAAATTTTATTATCGTCAAATTTCATTTTTGAGGAGGAAACCCCATTTTTAACACTATGTCTATGAAAAATTGATTCTTAGTTTACAGGTTCTTACTTTAAGAGCTCATTTCAAGAAGGAATTAGCTTGTAACGTTGAGAACTAGCTGTATATTATTCAAAAATCAAAACTTGTGTAGTTGATGATTGTTAGAAATTTTTTACAAAAAAAATTGCAATTAAAAGTTAAAAAATTTACATTTTTTTATATTCTAGTTTATCTATAATTTTTATAAGGATTAGAAATAAGAAAATATAAGAAAGATGTATTAATGTTTTTTCAAATTTACTCAGCTACAGAAATTCAATCAATAATTTTAATCAGTTGCAATTTTTTTATAAAGTGCTTATTTAAATATAAACACATTTAAAAAAATATATTTCAAAACACAAATCAATTTGAAAAATTCATTTCATATGAATTTTTATATTGAAGTTTGTTTTGATTGAAGACATTTAAAAAAATATATTTCAAAACATAAATCAATTTGAAAAATTCATTTCATATGAATTTTTATATTGAAGTTTGTTTTGATTGAATTTTTTTGTTGAATTAATTAGATGTTCAGTTTTTATATTTAATCAATAGAATATGCTTTTGAATTTTATTTTATTTCAATAAAAACAATTTTTAATAATTACAAATCATGAAAAATTTTAACTTATTCATTAGAATTATTTTTAAAACAATAAAAGATTAGCATATCTGTTTTATGACAATAACTTAAAGAAATCAATAAACAACAGATTCTTTGAGAAAAAATAAATTCCTGTTAAAAAGTACAATTTATAACTATTGGCAATTTTAAAGAATTATAAAATATACAATAAAATTTCAATTTAATAGATTATCAAAAATAGACTGTTATTACATGCAAATATTTTTCTTAATATTCATTATTGAATATATGCAAATTAGAAATTAAAATTTGCCTTCTCATAAAATTGTTATTGATTCTAGCAAAATTAAAATTTTAATGCCATCAGATTATATATTTCTAAATACCAATTCTCTTTTTCATCCAAACAAATGACAAGATAGCATCCTAACATATAATGCACATATTGACAGATCAATTTCTTAGAATAAAAATTTTTTGAATATATTACAATCATTTCATTTTAAATATCAATCATCAAATGGTTTGTTTATATTTAAATTAATTTTCTATATATGTATCGAATATTCCTAATCCAAAATGCTTGGGACCAAGAATGTTTTTCAGATTTTTGGATTTTGGAATACTGAAATTTATCCTAGTTTTCTAATGAATATTAGATAAGAGTACAAATACAGTCCATTAAAACCATTCTTAACAGACATTCATAAAAAAATACTTGATATTGTAAATAATAAATGTACTCTAACAAATAAATATGAAATAGCTTCATTTTTTGGTCATTTATTTTTACATTGCTTACTCTTGATAAGTAAAAGTAAATGCTATTCAGCATTCTAGAATTAAGAATAAGCAGATCTCCCTTTAATGTAATTTGTTTAAGAAATAAACAATGGTCATCAAATAATCACTCGTCGTTAACCAAGTACATCGTTATCTGAGGCTATCGTTAACCAAGGTACCACTGTATATTTATACTTATAAGCAGATCTCCCTTTAATGTAATTTGTTTAAGAAATAAACAATGGTCATCAAATAATAAATTTGTTATTATTGTTTATTTCTTAAACCAAGTGTTTATTTGAATACCAAACAATGGTAATCAAATAATCACTCGTCGTTAACCAAGTACATCGTTATCTGAGGCCAT
This sequence comes from Olivierus martensii, assembly GCA_000484575.1. Taxonomy (NCBI): domain Eukaryota; kingdom Metazoa; phylum Arthropoda; class Arachnida; order Scorpiones; family Buthidae; genus Olivierus; species Olivierus martensii. Next base: position 74,127 of record AYEL01087771.1, read on the forward strand.
CGTTAACCAAGGTACCACTGTATATTTAATTCAACTATCTCTCTAAATTTAAATTAATTTAAAGCGAGATGATTTGTTCTTTCTATTCTCATATATTCAAAATTTGTCAATAATAAAAAAAACTAGTTTTCCTATATTTAGAAGATTTAATTTGTCTACTTATTTGCATTTTACAGAAGTATTTCTTAACAGATTTTAAAAATTATTTTTTATACAAAATTACAGTATTTATATTTTCATAAGTACTATTTTATTTTTAGTTTTCATAAAAAATTATAATATTGGAAATTTTTAATTTTTAAAATTTTTTTGGTTTACCTCTTTCTTCTTTTTCAATAATTCCACTTACTGCCTAAAATATAAAAAAAAGTTTGCTATATTTATTTTAAAAATGAAACAATTATTTAAAAAATTAAAAGCATTAATACTGGTATTCAGTTCTAAAAAAAGTATATTTAAACATCAACTGAACAAACAACAGACTAATTAGTATTAGTAAATAGTAAAATACTAATCAGTAAAGATAGACAAGAGCAGAAGGAAAGGTCTCAAACAACAAACTTCAAAAACATCTGTATTTCTTGAAATATAGATAAGATGAACATTTATCTAAGTCTGTCTCTATTATCAAGCAAGTTATTGGTAATTGAAGCACTTTACGCAGTTGGTTATATAAAAAAATCTTTTATTCAAAATGCTTTTGGTTAGTTTGAACTAACCAAAAGTACTGTGAATAAAAGATTTTTTATTCAAAGTACTTTCAGTTATAACCAACTGTGTAGAGTGCTTCAATTGGTAATATTTTAAGTGTCTAGGATAAATGCAGTAATTGAGAACAAAATTATGTTATTGGTATTTTTCATATTGATAATATAGGATTTAAATTAATTTTCATAAATTGGTATCTTTTAAATTATAGTTGATGCTTTTTTTATTTCTGTTATGTTCTCAATACATTTTTCATGAACATGTTAAAAATATTCAGGAGAATTTCACTTAAATAAGATTTGTAATCTTGGCAATATTACATTGAATTTTTTACATAAATTTTTACATGAATATTATGATAAAATTAAAAGCATGCCCTATCTATAAAACCTACTTAATGATATAAGACAAAAGATATAATATAGTAATTTTAATATAATTAATTTGTACTATAAATTTATTTATAATAATAATAATAATAATAAATAATTATATCTTAATAAAAGTTACAAAGTAACAAACTGCCTTATATCATTAAGTATAAAATAATAATATTGACATTATTATTATTTTTATAGTCAAACCCCGATAAGACACTACCATCCGTTTGGGACAATTTTGGCGGTTAATCAGGGTTGGCGGTTTATCGAAACATGTGTAATATAGAAATGAAAATGAACTCTGAATTTATTAAATTTAATATAATACAGTATATTTATATTTAGCATCCAAACTTACAGTTTCTATGAAATTATATTTTACAGTGTAGTATAAGTACAGTATTATATAGAAAACAGTGAAAAAGTTTTTGGAAAACAAATGGGCATGACGGATTTCATCTACAGCAATGGATGGCTGGTGCGTTTCAAATAATAGAGGAGCCTTTCGCGAGCATTGTGACATGGTGAAACAGTAACAAGACTTCGCATTATGTGACAAGTCGTTATGGAAACAATTTGGTTTTTACGATCTTAAATTTTCTATAACCTAGGTGTGAACCAGATTTAAAGAAACACATGATTAAACGTTAACTCCATTTTTCCTACCCACTAGGTTAGAAAAGGTAGAGTTACAAATGAATCCAGAGAACTTTTAACAGTTTATACAGTATTAATAAACTTCGGGATGTGAGTCACCTTACATGCCCCTGATGGATTAACGAGGGCAAATATAATACCAAAAATAATATTTGTTTAGATGTTTCTATTGGTGGATGGCAAATGGCATTTTATTGGAGTTTACCTATTCCATTAACATAGGGAAGATCTGTTCTGCCAAATTTATAGGCGGTAAGCAAGAGTGGCAGCTTGTGAGGATTGACGGGTGGAAAGTAATTTTGTTAATGTTGAAAAGGAGATGGGACATCGGTTCTTACCGAGGAGGTGGATCCGCTCACCTATTGTCATCACTGCCATATTGGACTGAGTGTCAGTAGTTGACAATGTTTAAATAATTTTATTAATGAGTAATGTTTGAAACAAAAAAAAATTGTTATTGAATAATTATTATAAAGTTCTAGTTAATATTAATTTAAATAATTTGATATTTAACATTGCATTGTATAATAGAAGAAGAATATTATGTAAATGGGACATGTATAAGAGCTAGTGGTGGCATCTGAGTAGAGCTGATTTTTCCTCTGATGTTTGTAGCAGCTGTTCGTGTTCTTTGTGTTGTTATTGTTTGGTCATAAGAGCTAGTGGTGGCATCTGAGTAGAACTGATTTTTCCTCTGATGTTTGTAGCAGCTGTTTGTGTTCTTTGTGTTGTTATTGTTTGGTGCTTGTCAAAGTTTTGTTTATATGTGGATTAGTGGTATCCTAAGACAGTTACAGTGGACTTAAAGAATTTTGTGGTAGATTGTCAACAGAGGAATTATTATTTGTTTGTATGCTTTTGAAATTAAGTTTTAATTTTGAGTTACTGAATAATAAAGTAAGTAATCTTGTAAATGGAGTCGGCTACTTCTTTTTTGAAGGATTTAACAGACCTGGAATTAAATATTCATATTAAGATTATGGTAAATCGACGGGAGTCGTCGAATGTAGGGGGCAGGGTCCAGAATCCTCGAGGGCTTGGCCCTCACAAGCTTAATGGGGGGGCGTCTTATCAGGGTTTGACTGTATTTCCATCTCTTATTACAGGAGTATTATAACCATTGTAGTATTACTCTATATAAAATTATAGTATATTGCTGAATATTAGATTAAAAAGATAATTTTTTAAATATTTTTGTTGAATTTATAACAAGTTAGATGATCATGTATTTTGCATTCAATTAGGATGAATGGGATGCAATCATTAAATAATTTCTCAGTTACTTTGGTAATAAACAAACTATTTAATTTTATAACAAAAGGAAACATCTGTGTAGCTTTGCAAAAATATTCTTAATACTCTTCTGGTTCATGATCTTGAATAATATTCTTCCTCCAATTCTTTTCAAATAAATAAATATATATAATTGCTTATTGAAATTTTCTTTGAATAACTAGCAATCAGTGAAATCTAATATAGACAAATAAGACAATTACAGTCTGGGTTTCTGAATTCCAATTCTATAAGTATCTTATAGTTATTGTAATATTCTTTATTTTATTAATTGGCAATTTTACTGTTCTGTTTTTAATCAAATTAAAAATAAAATGAATTTCTAAATTAAAAATAATATATTATTTAATACATTAGTAATTTTAGATATTTATTTATTTCTTTTTGTTCATTTGATTTTAATATAAATATGGTCATTCACCAAAGAATGTCATAGTTTGTTCGAAGACCAACAATATAATTCAAGACAATGTAAATCAAGTTAGATTTTTTTCAAAATGTAATATAAAGTGGAATAATTGGTTCCAGACAAAATTTTGAACAAGAAAATCAGATATACTTATTCTGTACTTATGAAATATTTACAAAAAAAAAAAACGATGAAATCTGACAAATCAAATGACAATTTAAGAAGAAAAAAGCATTTTTTTCTTGAAGTATAGCCAGGGAAACTAGATTATCACTAAGATTCAATAATGAAAATTGTGATGAACACATCTTTGAACCATGAACTTAAATAAATAAGTATTGAATTTTGCTAGATAAATTTTTCTCTTTTTAAAACAAGCATGCATCAACTTTATACTACAAACTTCAAGGGAATTTATACCAAATAAACTTAAATTCTCAAGCCAAATTTAACCCTTGAAACTATAACAGAATAATTTAATGATTGGAAATAATTTGAACTAATGTTAGCGCCATCTCGTAATGAGAATTATTATTATTTTTACCGAACCAATGAGTGGTGCCATCTATTAATTAATAATTGAACCAGAATTTTTAACTAATTTATCTGAAGAAAACAGTAGAAAAGAAGAGTCCGATGAAAGTAATCAAAAAGTCTTTCTAAATTAATATTACTGTCTGAAGAATCAATCTGCTTGTTGGCCTCAGTGGTCTACCGGTTATGACATTGGGATGTTAGCCCAAAGGTCCCCTGTTCGATCCCGGGCCGAGGCAGATTTTTTCTTCAGATAAATTAGTTAAAAATTCTACAGTAGAAAAGAAGAGTCCGATGAAAGTAATCAAAAAGTCTTTCTAAATTAATATTACTGTCTGAAGAATCAATCTGCTTGTTGGCCTTGGTGGTCTACCGGTTATGACATTGGGACGTTAGCCCAAAGGTCCCGTTTGATCCCGGGCCGAGGCAGATTTTTTCTTCAGATAAATTAGTTAAAAATTCTGGTTCAATTATTAATTAATAGATGGTGCCACTCATTGATTCCGTAAAAATAATAATAATTCTAATTACGAGATGGCGCTAACATTAGTTCAAATTATTTCCAATCATTAAATTATTCTGTTATAGTTTCAAGGGTTAAATTTGGTTTGAGAATTTAGGTTTATTAAGCATGCATCATTTCTATTCCTTGCTTTGTAACTGTTGTTCATTGCTTGTTCAAATCAGACTTGTCTCTGAAGACAGTCATTGAAAGAATAGAAGTTTATAATGAAGAATACAAAGTTATTAAAGAGTAAAGTGATATTTGAACTTTTTTGACCATGAAAGTATGATTCATTATAAATATATATCAGAAGATAGTACAGCAAATAAAACTACATATCTAGAGTTTCAAAGATTCAGTCAGGAGGAAAAATTTATTTATTATAATAAAAATAATGGAAAATTCCACAAGTGTATCTACACATTGAGCCAACTGTGTTGCTGAATAATTTTATGAATATAAAATGAGTCAATATTTTAACTTTTTTGTCATCATAATATAAAAAGCAAAATGATTGTTTGTTGATCATGTTCCTATTTTTATTTTTACTTGATGTATAAATTGAATTAAGAATTGCTAAATGGATATTTCAAAGATATAACAATGTAAAGTTGAAATTATAATTCTGCATAAATTTATATTACATTGTATTAATATGGTCATTTTCAAACTCTATTTACTTGATGTATAAATTGAATTAAGAATTGCTAAATGAATATTTCAAAGATATAACAATGTAAAGTGGAAATTATAATTCTGCATAAATTTATATTACATTGTATTAATATGGTCATTTTCAAACTCTTAACTTCTTAAATATAGTGTTAATTGTAAATAAGAATTAAGCAAAAATATCTAAATTTACAAATGTATTTAATAGTGAATGAAATTAAAAGTAATTTTAAAATATTCTCAAAATATTAAAATCAATAATTACATACTGCCATAGAAGTGATAGATGATTTAGAAAAGAGACGCTCTGCTTCCTTGAATTTTCGATTCCTTTTGTCTGCTTTACTGTTTGTACTCCTAAAATAATTAACTATTATAAAATAACATTTCCTTTAAATATTTTAAATATTAAATAACAATATATGAATAATTATTTAAAAAACATAATAGCCAAAAAGTAAAAAATATCTATTAACAATAAGGATGATGATAAATAATCAGGTATGTTAGCTCAAAAGAGACACGCCTGATTATTTTATATAAAAACGTCTTTCTTTGATATATATACTATAATCAAAACAATTCAATTTTTTCTGTACATCTTTCTATTTGGTAAAATGCAATAATTACAATAATTCTTATAATATTTAAATTATGTCTCTCTTTGATATATATACTATAATCAAAACAATTCAATTTTCTCTATACATCTTTCTATTTGGTAAAATGCAATAATTACAATAATTCTTATAATATTTAAATTAATTATAAATATAAATAAAGAAGCCCAACTTAGGATGGGGTTCTGTTCAAAAATTTCATTCATAGTTTGAATCAGTCATAATTCAAAATACAATTTTCCATAGATAATGTTATAAATGGAAATTACATTCTCCAACCACTATGAAGAATATTCAATGTGCTTTTAAAAAATAGTAGCATATAGTAATGTTGAATAAACACTATTTATTCTTTAAAGTAAGGAAATTGTGTATTTCATTTCTACCAGAACATTATATGGGTAAAACTAAAGAAAACACAAGATAAAAAAACAAAGATGAAATATTTAATTTACTTTCCTGTTTTCAAGTTTCTAGCATTGGCTGGAGAGTAAAGAAGTTTTTACTATCTTGAAGGATTTGGATTCAATTCTAAATCTCATATTATTTTACAGGAAGGGTTCAGGCAAAATCTAGGCTCAGTGAATTTCATCTTATGGCAATCCTAATTATGGCACAATAATTGTTGGACAATCTGTGGTGGCTCTAAAAGTGGCTACTGCCAAAAATATCCTTTGGCACCTTAATTGAAGTTTTAGATCTATCTTTAATACTGCTAAATGTGCTATTTAATTTCCTTACCTTAATTGAAACTAATCTAACCAAATTTCTTGCAAATATAAGCAATTATTTTTTTGGTCATTTTCCGATCATTGGCTAACTATTACATAATGATATCCATTTCAGATCCAACTATAAACTGCTCATATATCTGAAGAGCCAATAGAACTTTACAGTAGGTGAATCAATACCTAGGGCAAATAATCAAAAGAAATATGAAATCTGAATGCTTCAATGCATTTAGAATGGGGTTTAAAGATCAAATCTGGAAACTTAAAATCTGGAGATATGAGATCTGAAATTAAATACAAATATTGCATGGTGGAAAGACAACATGCTTCCATCTTGGCGAGAACTTGGCTATCTGATCAACTAGCCACCATTACCACAAAATTATTAATGGTGGCCATAATAAGTATAGATTTCAATGACATAAATACAGGCCATTGTAAGGAGGTAAGATAATGTTGCATCATAAGGAGTGATCTCCTGTATATTTAATTTATCATTATACACAAAACAATCATTTACTTGAATTAGAGAAGAGGTAGCTTGTTCTAATTCTGTCAGGAAAAATAAAAATAAATTTTAAATTCAATTTAATTTTCCATTATATTGAACTTATCTAGACTGGGAGTCGGCAAACTGCAGCTCATGAGTCACATGTGGCTCTTTGGATAGGTACATATGGCTCTTACATAAAATTGAAAATGAAAATAAAAAGTATCATAGTTTCATTTATAATATTTTAAAAGAATTTTATTCACATAATGGTGATTTCATTTGTTTATAGATCTCGCAAAACTTTGTGGCACTAAGGTGTACAAAGTGTGATGTCAGGTATCTTTGAACCTACATATTTACATGAGAAATTGTTTTCTAACATGAATTTCATTAAATATAAATTGAAGAGCCAAATTACTGATGCAAATTTGGAATCGTGCCTTAAATTAAAAAAACAACTAGCTTTGAACCGGATATAGAGAAGCTTCTAAGGAAATGCAAGCTCATTGCTCACACTGATTAAAACCAATGAGTGCAATTTTTGTGTGATTTTTTCTTCATTTACTAAAGATATATTTAATATTATAACTTTTTATATTATTATTTTAAATATTCCTTATTTATAAAAATATATTTGTGGCTCTCGAATAATTTTAAAATTGCTGTGAGGGACAGGTTTGGCTCTTCCATCTCAAAAGTTTGCCAACCCCTGATCTAGACCAGTAGTGAATTGAATAATTTTAAAATTGCTGTGAGGGACAGATTTGGCTCTTCCATCTCAAAAGTTTGCCAACCCCTGATCTAGACCAGTAGTGCGCAAACTATTTTCATTTCTGACCCCCCATTTTGTATAAAATTTTGTTGCGACCTATGGATAAACAATATGTGTTTTTTAATCATCAACGTAGTTAAAGAGAAATTCTTTCTGGGAATTTCACTTGTGTTTCTGCCTTATTAGAGGTCTGAATAAAACACAAAATTTTATGAAACAATGGTTTTATTTATGCATTTGGGTATAAATATTTTTTTTATGAAAAATACTTTTAAAAAACTTTACCTCATAAGAATTCAATGTGAGGTATGCGCTATACTAATGCAGACAATTGTTTTTGTAAAAAAATATTTCGTAAAATATATAAATATATAATATCTATTTTTATAAATATAATTTTATTTCACTATTTTACTGATACCTGATACTTATTGAAGAAAAGCCTTATATTTTTTATTGTCAAATAAATTTTTTTGAATTTGTCAACCCACAAAAATTTTTTCATGATCCCTCTGGGGGATTCGGCTCACTGTTTGCGCACCCTGATCTAGACCATTGTTTATCATCATGGAGAGTGCAGTAGCATCCTGTATATAGTGGATTCCCAACTTACATGGTCTGAGAGATATGTGGATGTATAATTTTTTTATTTGTATTGAATTTCAATAAACCAAAAATGAAAAATTGGTTCCGAAAACGTTATACTGTAATAAAACGATTTTGTACTTGCTCATAGTGCTGTCTGAACTCATATATTTAAGCAAGTGGTTTTTTCAATTTTTAATTAACCTACTAACATTGTTCATCTATCTCATAATCAGTATTAATTTTCAATAACACGCATCATTTTCTATTTAAAATTAGTATTTTTGTAATATAATTGCTAAATATTCTGTAGATTTTATATTCTGTAGAGCTATTGCGGCACAGAGTAATTGTATAGAGCAGGGTTGCAGAGTCGGATGGCAAATGATCCAACTCCGACTCCCTAAAATTTGTAAGGTCTGACTCCAACTCCTGATTCCGGGCAGTTTAAAAATCCATCTCCGACCCACCCAAAAACCTTCGACTCTGCAACCCTGGATTGCAGAATCAGATGACAAATGATCCAACTCAGGCTCCACCTTCTAAAAAAAATCCGACTCCGATTCCCTAAAATTTGTAAGGTCCGACTCCGACTCCCAACTCTGGGCAGTTTAAAATTCTGACTCCACTCAAAAACCTCCAACTCCGACTCTACAACCTTGGTATAGAGAAGATCTGCAGTTGTGACTACTGAAGAAGCCGTCACAACTGCAGATCTCCTAATAAAAAAATAATAATAAATTTAATTCCTCAATTATTCATTATATAATTCCATTAAAATATTCTTCAATTATTCATTATCTTCAGTATTATTCTCCATATTTTTTCTCAATTATATGCCTTAATTATTCTTCCTATATATTTCTCATTTATCATTTCTAGTTAATCACTTTGTCGCAGATTCCTACTGCTTTCAAAAACGTGTGCCCTCGTGAGAGGAAAGGTGAAGGCATTGTCATTAAGCGAATTCCTTTAGCAGAAAGTTCTGTATTTATGGGTGTGTGCTAAACCCTTATTATGCTTTGAGGTGATTTCTTTTAACTACTTAACTACTTTTTCTGCTCCATTTGGTAGGCTCTTACCATCCATAGGAGTTCCATGATAGGTCTATTCTTCCCCAAACCTACAGGGGAAGAAATGGTTCGTAATCCAAACTAACCTAATTGACTAATTTAACTTATGAATCAATTTTCTATTCCCATCCTCGTATTTTTGTGCCAGTGTGAATCCTTCGAGTTTTCTTTTATAAATCCTCGTCTTCACCATTCCCTACAGATCCTTTGATTTTCATTATCTCACTCCTGACACCAGATGTGAGGATTGCGGAGGGCATTATCAATCAAAATATCAGAATTTGGCCATGTAAATTATATGCACATGAGGCTTCAGATGCTAGACATTCAGGATTAGAGATTGACTCAAATACTACTTACTGCTAACTAAAATAAAATATATTTATTTAACATAAGAGTATATACTGTATATGAACCAGTTAACAATATATTAATACACAACAATCAAGCAGCAATATATATATATATATACATATACAGCAATACCTCTTATAGTCTGGCTAATTGGTTCCTTTTTCTTACCAGACTAATTGAAACTGGACTGTTCAAGGTACGTAATCTATGGGAAAAATTATAATTGATTTCAAGAAATTTTTGATTTGCATATATGTTTTTTTAAATAAATCGTAAATTCTTACATTAATAATTATTTCTTTACCTGCATTAAACATTAAAATCTATATAAAAGATTTATAATAGATAAAAGTTCAACTACCAATAAAGCACAAACAGCAGTAAAATTAAATAGCTTTTTTAATAAAATATAAAATTTCAACAAACATTTCAGCCAATGCTAGAAACTTAGGCACAAGAAAATAACTTAAACATTCCATCTTTGTGTTTTCTTTAGTTTTACCCATATAAAATTCTGGTAGGCATAAAATACAGAATTTTCTTGTTTTAAAGAATAAATGGTGTTTATTCAATATTATTGTATGCTATTACAATAATAAGTAGAAATAAGTGAGTAGAAATAAATTAAACAATAGATAGCTTCAGCAAGGCGTTGATGTGAACATAAATGCAAAGAAGAATGATGTCATTCAGTTCACGTTTTTCATGCGCACATTTGTAGAAGAAATCTGCTACAGCAAGTCATTATTTCTCTTAACTTTCCCAGATAACATCACATATGTATGACATCACATTCGCTTAATATGTTTGTGCAGAATACGAACATCCAGGTCTAGTGACTTGTTGGTTTTGCTTTCTCTATTTTATCGAAACTACTTTGATAGTTTATTTTTTGATATTTTTAAAAAGCTACACAATGGAAGTAAGGGAATTAACAACCCAAGAAACAAATACAAATTCTGGAAGGCTAATGATATCTGAATTTTGTTTATTTTTATTGGCAAAAGGCACATTATATATTACATATTTAAATATATGTATTGTGCTTGAAAACTTATTTTATACATACTCATTTTTTTCATTTTGAAGTTTTAAATTAATTTCATGTTTGAATTTGAATCTTGAATATTGACAATTTATCATATCATAAATAAAAGTCTAAGGGACGTGTATACTAAAAGATATGGCATTATATTTCCTTATTTAGTCATTATAAACAAAGGAAATCACAAATGTGAACCTTCCTGCCTAAGCGTCGAATTAGCTATTTTGATGTGTAGAACGCGAGTGAATGACATCAATACAGAACCTTTCCTTAACTCATGTTTTGACATAAGGAAGTCTGTAGCGATGACTCAATATGACGCCATGATTTCTTCATTCCAGTGCTCTGTCATTCTCGTGCTACATGTTCATGTTGCTGAAGCTGTCTAATGTCAATTGGCTTTGATATCTTATTATACATGAATATAATGTAATATTTTTTACCACTGATAAACAATATTACAAGTAGTTTATATTTGTTTATATATATAAAATTTCATTAGTAAATTTATATTATACAAATTTGTAATATATAAATTTAAAAT